>JASCZI010060897.1:11563-35739 GCA_036250425.1 Stylosanthes scabra
CCTAAAACAAGTTATAATGACTCTACTGATCAATGTGGCAAACGAGGATTAGCAGGTTACAATAATTTATGGTGAATTTTACAATTATAATTAAATAATTACTCAGATTATTATTATGATATATACAGTGAAAGCAAGAAGAGGGGATGCAGTTGTATTCTTTGGAATCAATGTAAATGGAAGTGAAGATGGTAGGAGCATGCATGAAGCATGTCCTGTGATCAAAGGTCAGAAATGGTCAGCAGTTAAGTGGATTCGTATGTATCCAACTCATCAAATCTAAGTCATTATTAGAATATTAATCATGATTAGAAATGTTATTATATAATTGTTCTATGCTTTCAAGTGTAAGTGTAATGGAGAAAGAATAATGAGGAAGAATGGTGTCAAATCATGGTGGAAATTATTGGAAGATGTGAATGTGATGCCACCATGTTTTGTGGTCCTTTATTTCATAATATGTCTCATTTTAAGTTTTTTTTTTTCATATTTTTATAAAAAAGAATTATTATAATCCTTCTTTCACTCTCCTTGTGCTTAGAGATTGCTACTTCACATGAATTGCATTCATTGAATATATACATTATAAGAAAAGAGGAGGGAATGAGCAATGTATCAGCACAACAAATTCTGAGAAAGGAATAACAATCATCTGTGTAAAATTATTATTATTATTAGAAAGCACAAGTATTTTTTCACCTAAGGTCATTTAATTACTTGATCCAAAGATATTTACATTATGGTAGATTTTTTTTTCTTCTCTTTTTGGGAATGAAAATGAAAATTTTCATGCTGAATGGATCTCAGGACTACTCTGGAAAAATTGGTGGATGGAGAAGATGAGAGATTGGATTTTGTAGGGGAATGGATTTTTTATATATATTATTATTATTATTTATTATATAACATGTTGTCTTTCACTACCGGTCTCTGTCAATTATTATTATTATTATTATTATTATTATTATTATTATTATTATTATTATTATTATTATTATTATATTTTTTTTGAGAATTCTTTGACTTATATGGTGTATAATTCTAGCTTAGTGATCTACTTTGTAATTCATTTTTCTATTTTTCTATACCATTGAAGTCTATCTTCGTTCATCCTAATGGTCTTTCTAAGCTACTAATTCTATATTATTTCATTAACTAAATTAACATAAACTACATTGAATATTGATTAATGAGATTTTGCAATGAAAAAATAAAGTCCAAAAAATATAGATTTGATTTTTTTAGAATAAATGTTTAAACAGAAATGTTATGTAAACACCAAGTAGTAGTCATTAAATTAATTATTATTTATTTGTACATATAATTTATGCAATATTTTAATTAAATAATCAGTCATATAAATAATTAGACTTATCATAATAAATCAAATAAATTTATCAAAGTAAAATAATAACTTTTACATTTAATTTGTTCAATCAAATCTAATCGAATAATTTATTTCTATATTAAATAAAAAATTATTTTGACGTTGAATAACATAAAAAATACTTTAAAAATAAATTTTTATTTGATATCAAAATTATAATATATATTTATATAAAAATAAATTATTTAATTAAATTTAATTGAATAAGATAAATGCATACATGAAATTATTATTTTAAAAATACTAAATACTTGTTTTTATACAATAACTCAAATTGATTAATACTTGATTAATACTTTGGTGATTTATACAATATAAATATAAATGGTAAAAATGTAGGTTTTATTAGAAGAATGTGTGAGTCCTATATTATTTTAATTTTTTTAGATGTAAATAGTAAAATCTGTATTATAAAAAAATCTTATATATATATAAATTTAGATCTATATCGAATAATTTTTTTAATATCTTTTAATATATATATCACATCATTAATATTTTTTTGTTGTCTTCTTGACTTCTTCACATAATTAATATTTAATTATGAGCAATATTATTTGAACAAGTGATTTTGACTAATTAAGTTTAATTAAGTAATTCATTTCTATGTTAAATAAAATATTATTTTGATGTCAAATAATATAAAAAAATTACACATAAATAAAATTTTATTTGATATCAAAATAATTTTTTATTTAACATAAAAATAAATAACTTAATTAAAATTAATTGATAAAAATGACTTGTCCACGTAGAATTGTTTAATTATATCCAGTTTTAAAACAATTCCATTCCACCAAAACAAAATGAAACTGTGGATGGTGGTGGTGATGACTGGTGGGGGTCCCAGATTCTGCAATGAAAACAAAGAATCAAAAGCTCAAATCCATAGAGGAATAAAAAGCAGCTCTCTTCTCTCTCTCTCTCTCTGAATAATCCAACCCACTATTGTTACTATAACACACACACACAGTGGAGTGGAGACATATCCAACACCACCACCAACCTCGGAGTTTGTTCCCCTCTTTCTCTCTCTCTCTCTTTCTCTCTTTCTCCAAATCCCATTTACTTGTTTCTGATTATTAGCCAATAATTCCCTCAAGGCTCTAAACTTTAACCCCAACCTCTGTTGGGTCACACACACTCTCTCTCACTGCTTCTGCTCTGCACAATAATACCAACAAGCACTGCCTTTTCTTGAAAGCCATGGATGTGGGTCAGATGCAGAGACAGTGGCTCGACTACACCAGATCCTTGTTCATCGAGGTAACCAAAGATCCAATCTTTTTATTTATCTTTCTCAACAAATTCACATGTCTTCTGGGGTTAGTTTGCCGTGTTTTCCAAGTTCTGATTTTTATCTATCTTGTGTTCCCAAGGGTTTCTTGGATAATCAGTTTCTGCAACTTCAGCAGCTGCAAGATGAGAACAACCCTGAATTTGTTGTTGAAGTTGTGTCTCTCTTCTTTGAAGATTCTGAGAGGATTCTCAAAGATCTTACCTTTGCTCTGTCAGTGTCTATTTACTCTGATCTTCACACACAATTGATTGAATGAATTTGAAAATTAATTTAATGATCTTGCTTGTTTTAATGGTTTATTTTTACCTGAACAGAGATCAGCAAGGTGTTGACTTCAAGAAAGTTGATGCTCATGTTCACCAGTTAAAGGGTAGCAGCTCAAGGTAACAAAAAAATTCTTTGAAAGTTTTAAAGCCCAATCAAAACAGAATCTTGAAAAAACTTATAGAAAATTTTTAAATATAGTTCTGTACATTTGAAGTTATATTTCTTTAAAAGTTAAATTGATAACAGAACTGATTAATCAAACCTTGTTTGTTGTGTGTATGATGAACAGTGTAGGAGCACAAAGGGTGAAAAATGCATGCATTGCTTTCCGCAATTTCTGTGAGGAACAGAATGTAGAAGCGTAAGTTAGAGTTACTACTTACTAATATTATTCTTTGCTACTAATTGGTTGTAATAGTAACCTATAAATAACTTTGACAGGTGTAAAGTTGTTGCAATTAAAGAAAGGCTTCTCATAAGGCCATTGGTTAATAAGGTTTTTGATAGTAGAAACTAGAAACTACTCTACTTTATTACTATTGGAAACGTTTTTGATCTTCATTGTATATATATTTTATAATTAAAATTAATTAAAATCAACGGTTAAAAATACAGGTTTGGTATATCGCTTCCCTTATTACTATTATTTGAGATAACTTGTTTGGTAATTTTGGAAGAAGATTGAGTTCCAAAGTTTGAATGACAAATCCATATAGGTTCTGATGGAAAGTTACTAATTGGTGCAGGTGCCTTAGATGTCTACAACAAGTGAAGCAAGAGTATTGCCTTGTCAAGAATAAGCTTGAAACACTTTTTAGGGTAATTAATTAACTTAACAATAGTAATTAATAACACTTGCAAGTTCTAGAACATTATTATTCTCATTTCTCAATCATTTTTTTTCTTCTTCTTCTTTTCAGCTTGAGCAACAAATTGTGGCAGCTGGTGGATCAATCCCTATGATGGAACTGAGTTTCTAAGGAACTGGATTATATTATCATATATTCTTAATTGTGATCCTCTTCACCATTATTATTGTTAAATATTATCTTGTATGGAATTTCTATGAGGAGATAGAGAAGCTTTTTATCCAATGTAACCTTTTTTTTTTCCACAAGAGAAGCTACTTGATGATGATCATGTGTGTAATCAATCTATTGCATGTTTTTGAATGAATGAATGAAGGTTATTGAAGGCACTAATAAGAAGACTTGACCCATTATTTATTTTCTTCTGTGTGTATGTGCCCAATAGGAAGAAATTAAAGTGAAATTTGTAGGTCAGAGCAATTATTGATATTGAAGATGAATGAGATGATGCATGAACAAATGGATCATGATTATGTTGCCACAAATGGGAAAAGATATATCTCCACCATTAACTTGATTAAGACAAGCAAATCAATTTCAATCATGGACAAAGGGGATGGAAATGGAATACTTAACATGTTTTCCACCACATCATAGATCTTCTACACGTGTCTTTTGATTCTCTGCAAATTATTATTACATTTTTTTTCTTCTCTAATTATATTCTAAAGTTTTAAATAACAGGTTAGCAGAATTTAGTATAATTTCTTTTAGAATAGACTATTATATTATTTATTAATAGAAAGTTATTAAGGAAATAAAGAAAATTAACTTTGTACTAACAAGAGGGATAAATCATTAATTTTATCTATGAAAATTTTGAACAAACCAATTTATTTGTAAATGATTATTTTTATCACACAAAAATGATATTTTTGGATTTTAATTTTATTTATTCAGAATTATACATAATAATTTACTATTTTCTATATTATTATTATTATTATTAGTATAGGGAATATTAATCATATATACATATGATTAAAATGATTGAATTAGTATCATAGTTGAATTCCAATGTTTTTATAAGCTAAGAGATAACAATGGAGATGTAATAAAGTGAGAAGGACGGCGAATAATTAATATTTAAATAGGTGTGGAAGATTGAAGATAAGAGTAAATGGTTGGAAAAGATATGATTCAGATTCCCTAAACAAGTCAAGTCTATATGATGTGGTGGCTTTGTTCCTTTGTCTGCTCTCTAAATGGAACCAAAATCACAATTTGGAAAAAAAAAAAAAATTAGTAGTAGTAAACGCCGAAATTTCCATTATGCTATTATTTCCATTGTAACAACAAAAGATGGTAATTTTAATGTTGAAATTCTTAGGATGCCATGCCAATTCATAAAGACAAGACATCTCTTGAGTGTTGTGTCAACTCACAAATTAAAAGCACCCTCCAGAAAACAAGAATATTGATCGCTTCTCATGTTGATTTTTCTTATAAAGTTTTGGAATATGGTGGGGAAGGGGAATCTAACTCATGGATACATGATATAAAGGTTTCTGTTTTTTTTCCCCAATATATATTACTAAGAAAAAAATATTATGAAATTTGTGTGGTTCATATTCACTCTACTTTTTGTATAGCCATATTAAAAGTTTCATAAATTTAATTAGCCTAAAAATAATTTTATATCGTCAACTAATCATATTTAAAAATTTAAAGTATATATATTAAGGGCACTAGATGATTATCAAAATTGAACAAATGAGTGAATACATGCTATAAAATTCTATGAAATGAAATTTGAAAGTCTATTTTGAAAAATAAAAATGCTATATAATTATTAATTTTAATTTATTTTAGTTATGATTTTTAATCATCAACTTCAACACCTTTAATTTATAGTTTAGGAGTATATCATAAAATCAGGTGTTTTTGAGTTTTTAGTTGTTAATTTTAATTAATTTTAATTATAAAATATATATACAATGAAGATCAACGGCTAAAAATATAGTAACACCGATATTCTTAAGTATATTTGAAATATTTTCTATAGTTTAATATTATACTTTATCTAGTATTTTTCAATATTGATGAGTAAATAATAACTAAAATAAATTAAAATTAATTATTACGTAGCATTTTTTTTGAAAAATACTAAGCCACACAAATTAAAAAGTATTCTGTATAAAAATATGTTGTGCTCTTTCTCTCCATGATGAATCTGGATGGCTCCATTGTCTCTTCTGTTCTTCAAAGCTTGCCACCTTAGCTGATTGATTCAGATCACCCAGCCTCTTTACATACAAATCATGATAACAGTTTCTATCCACATGGCTTAGAATCCTCACCAATTTTCCATGTTTCTCATCCACCACTGTTATTCCATCAGTGGATTCATCACCTTGAGCCAAAACTCTAATGTGCTTCATCTCAAACTTTGCATCAATACTTGAATGCTGATTAGCCAACACTACTGCACCTAGAATTTCTCCTAAGAACATGTCCTGCATGCAGCAACATCAATGATCCAATTCTAGTTTAGATTCTCTTCAATATTTTCAAGACATTGTAATAAATAAACATGGGATTGTTGTATGTACCATGTGTTGATATCTGTGGTGGATTTTCTTCAAATGGTGTAGCCTTGCTAAGAGGCGCTTTGAAAACATGGCTTCAGGTGTTTTTTGTTTACAATGCAAGCTAGACAAAATGGTTGAGAATGAAGTTGCAATTTGTTGAACACTTAGTGGAATGAGTGTGATATTAACTTGTGATTCAAACACTGTCTTTGCTGCCAGAGGATCCAGAAACATATTGAATTCTGCATACTGGTTTGAAGGGATAGAAAAGACATTTCCTTTCTCACTACCATTCTTGCTCATGTGTCCCCCCATTACATAAACCTCCTGAATAAAACATCTTTTATATTAAATAACTATTTTGATATCATTAGTTTCACGAATTAATAGTCATCGATGGATAAGAACGTTGTTTAAATTGGTTACGGAAAGATCTTGTTAATTATATTAATCTTGAAAGATATAATTTTTAGTTAAATTAGTTATTCTGTCAATCAGATGATAACATATCATTTTTAAATGTCATGTCATAAAATGATCATATAATGTATCATCTATCAATTGATAATTTTATAATACATGTTATCTAATTGATAAAAGAATTAATTTGATCAAGAATTATATATTTAAAGGACGACTAATTTGTATAACCCAATATTTTTTGAATCAATTTAAACAATCACCCATAATTTCATATTTATGAATAGAACAAAACAAAATAGAACAAAGAAGTTACCTGAATTCTAGAGCTTATGTTACTCAATGACACAACCTTTGCCAAATTGGTCAAGGGTCCATTGGTTAAGACTCTAATCTTGGAACCTGGATTAGTTGTTTGCAATATTGAATCCCAAATTTCCATAGCCAATGGTTGTCTAAGTTCAGGGTGATCTGTATCCCTTGGAGCACCAAACTCTGCAGAGTTTTCTGCTGTATACCTTCTTGGGCTACGAGGAAGATGGCGAGCCAAACCATAGAGAGTGTCAGAGTCCAAGAATCCACCATATCCATTGGGAATGGCCTTAGCATAGTTACATGCTCCTACGGCTGGGTATATTAGATCTGATTGGTTCATAGCATAAACATCTCCAAGCCCAACGGGTATGTCATCACGGCCCATCATGTGCAATATGTCATACACCACATCTATTGTTGCACCATTAGCCCACCCTGTTGGGCTCACTATTATTCCCTGAACCAAAAAATTCAATATTTTTGACTAAATTGTTTAGCATAATATTTTAGCGAAAAAATACTAAAATTACCCACGAAAAATTTATGTGCCGACAAAGTTACTCATAATGGAGAAAAATAATTTTTTACCAATGAAAGATAGTGTTTCATTTGTCAAAACTACTAAAATGATATGTCAAAATTATTCAAACTGTCATATTAATTACTGATATTTAGATAGTTTTGACAACTGAAGCTTATTTTTCATGAATAGAAAATTTTTTTTTGGGTTGTCCACGGTATCCACCAACCCGACAGGTCAAGAACTAATTCGTCGCGGATCGGAGCTCCATTTAAGGGTCTGCTGCTGGCCAATGAGTTGCTGCATACACAAGGCAGATTTTAAATCCCCGACATTTACTTAAGCGAAATTTTGTAATACCCGAACCTTTTGTGGGCGGTTTTAGTAAGTTTTACTATTTTAGCTGTTATCTGGCATCTTCATAACAGAATTAAGCAATAAAGGTTTACAATACCTTAAGGTTGATGACTTCAACAGGAACTTTAAGGAGGTAAAATAAGGCAAGAAAATCCCCTGCACTCATGTCCATGTCAAATACAACATCCTTCCCTAGTCTCATGTTTTCAAAATTTGGCATATAAGTAACTTCTCTGTAATAAGGAAATTGAGTGGTGAAATTGAACCTCCCAGCATGTTCTGTTTGCTTCAGAATCTGTAATTCAAATACTCATATCATTTCAAACACTCAAATTAACAATAATAATATACAAGATAGGGAACTTACATTCAAGAAGCTTACAAAAAATTCTGTGTCAAGTGAACTACTAAGATCTGTATTAGGCTTTGCCTTTGTGGCAACAAGTACCCTCACTGAGTCTGTACCATTCTCCTCAGCTGTATAACCATCCTATACAACATTTTTCAATACCAAATTAGTACATAAAATTTAAAGAGATACATCTTACATATCCCAAGAAAAATGGAGTTACCTGACATTTGCCTTTACCATTTTTCACAATGCAAAATGGATCTCTAAGTCCTGTTTGGACATGACCACTATGCACACCACCTTTCTTTAGATTGAATTTAGGAACTTTAAGGCCATCAAATAATGGATTTGAGGCATCAGATACTCCATAAGGTTTATTTGATGTAACTACAGTTATGTTCATATACTCCATCTCAGCAAATTCATTTTCTCCTTTATTGTTGTTAGAGTTACTCATCATGATTGCGGTCGCCACGCCACATGTGAATGAATCCCACATGAAATAACTCTGCTAATAACAAAATTATGTTAAGAACAAAAAAATTGCAAAACAAATCAATCATGGGAATGTCCAAATTACCTTATAGAATTGATCATCAAACCAAGTATCTCTGGCCATTTTCAAGGAGTTGAAGCAGTATTGTGCCTCATAAGTAGTGTCTTGACTCTTTCCAAATTCATCAAAGAATTCTTTAGTGACAGGGATTGTGTTTGTTGCATCAAGAGGAACAAGTGTCACTGGAATACCAGAATGAATCACCTACAATAATAATAAGCAAACATGAATGTTTAGTTGATTATTACTTAAACAACAAGTTAAACACTTTGATTGTTAATAACCTGATATGCTGCAAAAGGGTCTCCAAATATATTAAACTCTGCATAAGGGTTACTAGTATAGTCTGTGAACAAATTGCCATGGTCGCCGCACTGGCGCGGCACGCAGTCGCCGGAGGAATCATTCCTGGGGCAGCAGCCAGTTGGATTTCTTGACCTTACACCACCACCCATGATGTAAATATGTTCCACATTTTTCTTGAGGTTAGGATGAGTCATGAAGAGAATAGCCAAGTTGGTATGTGCCCCAATCAGAATCAAAGTTATAGGACCCTCAGATATTTTCTCAATTAGCACTTGTTGAGAAGTTGGTTGCTTCAAGGGAGTGTATTTCCTTCTACCCTAGTTTCATCACCATGAACATGGAGAATTACTTGTAACATATAATATTTTAAACTATAAAGAGTAAACACGCAATGCAGTCACTAATCATTTTCGACTTGGATGACGCCACCCGTAATGATTTGAAAACTCCAATCGGGTCCTCAACCATTTAAAAACTGGAATAAATAGGCTCTTAAAATCGATTTATCAACCCCCAAATTCTAAACTCACAAACCGGTTTCAAGGACCTAGTTATCCAAATATTTTAATGGTTGAGGGTCAGAGTGGAGTTTTCGGATCATTAGAAATGTTAAGGCCGAAATAAGTGTTTCCTCGACTATAAATGATTTTGGTACCTGTGGAAGGAAAGCTTTTCTGATTCCAAAATTGGTATCAATATCTAATTGCCCTCCCTGACCAATAGGAATTGCTTGCCTATATCTGCATCCTCCTGATGTTCTCATTCCCTGACCAAATAGAACAATATCGATCGAATTCTAGGCATTTTGATCATAGAAATTCTGATATTATATTATAAAACGACTTACTTGATCAATGATTGGAAGATAGCCACCAAGATTTGGAAGGATGGTAGCATTTGGGAGAATGGCACCTTCACCTCCGACTCCAACTGCTACATCATCTCTGTCCATCATGTAAAGCAAATCATAGACCTGATTCACGGCATGCCCTGCATTAGTCCAAGAATTTGCATTGATGGTCACTCCCTGCAGAGTACACAAGCCATTATTATTAACACAAATAAAGAAGCAACTCATCAAGAATCTTGAGCAGTAAAACTGTGATTTTGGTGTGACCTCTAAGTGAAAGTGTGATGTGTTTAACTTCAAGAGGTAGAGAAGGGCAAAGAAATCATCAGTATCAACATCAGTGTCCAAGAGAATCCTTCTTGGCCTTGCTTCATCAACAGTGTTCAAAGAAGCTCCAAGTGTTCCTAACACAGCCATTAATAGCATAGCAGCAACTACACAATTCCTCATTGGAAACAACATTCAATAATGTTCTAATAGATAGATATCATGACAGCATGCAATGATGTATAATTGAGTCGAAGAAGAAGAAGAAGGACTAGAAGACAAGTCTTGTTCATGGCTTTCTAGTGCATAACATATATGTATATATATTCTTCATTAAAATAAATAGAAAAATCAGTGAGGGAGGGGGTGAGTCATCATAGGAAATATTCTGATGAACAAGCTAAATAAAGTTGACCCCCTTTTTTGTTCATCTTTCTTTCTTTTTAAATCTTCTTGGTCCTCGTATTATAAGCTAAGGTCTTGTATAATTAAACAGAGTATTAAAGTGTCTGGTTTAACTAACTACTTGATATATTTAAGTTAATGAGTATGAAAATATGGTTGAATAATATAAGGAAAGTTATTCTTTACGAATTTAAATTCATACCAATATAAAAGATTTTTTTATAATACAGACTTTACATCTTATATTTTAAAAAAATTAAAATAATATACATATGTGAACTCACATATTACCCTATAAATCATCGTAATATAATGTTAATGGTTGGTACTTGGTACGGAGCTGCACATTTTTTCAAGGGAAATTCTGAGCTCAGCCATTCGCACCGGTCGTCTTCCTACTTTATAGCCACTCACTCTTTTCTTTATTTTATTATTATTATTATTATTATTATTACTACTACGAATAACTATTCTTTTGATGGGAATGAAAATCAAATTGGTCTCAAACTTACTTTTACAAATAAATCTCTAAAGTTATATTTCTTTTTATAATTTTGTCCTGTTAGTTAATTATTAGTTATTGTTAATTATTAAAATGGTAATGTTATTCTGCAGCTTCATATTAAAATAAAAACAAAATCACTACTCAAAAGCCAGAAGCTTAGCATGGCACAGATTGACATTGGCATTCACATAGATGAAAAAAAGCGATCATAAAATTAACAACCAAATGAAATGTTAACTCCATATAAAATTCTAACAATTATTCTAAAATCAAATTAATATTTCAAATAAAAAGTTCATACCCTTGAAAAAAAGTCATGGCTTCCCTTAATTGGTCCTGTTACCTTTGGTGTGCCCCTTCAAAACCCTTCAAATTACACCCACACAACCATCATCCCCTTTGTCAATTATGTTGTCACTTTCATAATGTATGAAAAAGGGTCAAGTAAATTTGTTTTGTACTTGTCTTTAATTTTATGATATAAATTTTTTTTAATTTTCATCTTTTGTTTTATGAATTTAATTTTAATACATTGACGATATAAAAAAAAATTTTACACATGTATTTAATTAGATAGCATTATATCAATAAAAATAATTTCTTTTTTTATTTATTTTGTGATTAGTTATTCAAATAAATGAATATAATTACACAATTGTGTAAAACATTTCACCTCATCTATGCATCAAAATTAAACTATTGTTTTATTTACAAATTACTTTTGACATTATTAAAGATAAAAGATATAAAAAAAATGTGTACATAAAACGGTATAGTATGAAATTACTATTTGTTTTTTATATTTTATAAGTGGAGGTTAAACATGTATTATTCCTTTCCCAATTTTCCAACACCGAAATAAATTAAGAGCTGTGTCTACATTTTGTTAAAAAAGTGAACGTATTTTGTCACGGCTTAGCATATTCTTATTATTTCCCCACTATATATAGAATTTTAATTTTTATTATGGTCTACGTCTTCCATTAGAACTAGATCTCGACCTCTCGTATATTTACTTTTTTCTAATATATATTGGAGAGCATTATAAATAGAATGGTTACCCAAAATAAAAAAGATAATCACTTTCATATTAAAAATTTATAGTGGCTTAGGTTATGGCAATATGATTAAGAGTTGTGTGTAGCTTGAAGAATTCAAAAGACAACAATAATAAAATTCTGGAATCGAGAATAACCTTTTTCTCCAAACTTTTGAAATGTGGCAAAATTTTTAGTTACTTGATATTCTCTAATCCCATTTACCGTTATTTATTTTATTTATTCATTAGGAACACTTTAATAGTAAACTAATTACCTATGAGCTATGGTAATATTTTTAAAATTACCACATTATTATATTATTGTGAGCAAATAAAAATGGCAAGAAGCAAGGTATATAAGGTCATAAGGAGTAGGAAAGCGAATAAAATATATCATATTTGAAATCAATAATAATAGGTATGTACTCTTTACTTTGGTGACACTCTCATTGGCATATAAAATGCAAAATAATATACCATATATGACATCTAAGTTACATAATCAACATTTATCATCTATAATCTATACTATATAGTTGTTCTCGTAGTCACCAACATATATTGAAACCGATAATGTGTGACACTGACTTTAGGGTTACGTAAATATTATAACTAAGAGAGAGAATATGATTACAAGAAAGAAAACATACACTGGCTAAAATATGTGTAGTCACCATTCTCATTTGTGGCCATGTGCCATGATTAAAGATACATACATCTATGCAAAACCCTTAAAATACGGGTAAATGTGATTGTTTATTAAGGTCAATTACGCACCTAGAATTGCTAGAAACAAACATGATGGGTAACTTTTAGGGTAGCTTGACAATTCAGCTCAACTGAAAGTGAGATGTGAGATCCAATGTACCAATTTATTATGTTTAATTTGTAAAACATTTGCTTTTCATCAAATCCAAATCACTCACTCTCACTAGTAAGTAGTAACAATATTCTTCAATAGTTCAAATCATCAAAGGTTACTCATGATGCAGTTTACAAGAGAGAGTGGGAGGATCAAGATCATTATTCATTTAAGTATTTAACTTCAACTTAAATAGTAGCAACATTACACCAACATTACTATAAACGATTTGCATATAAGACAAGTCTATACATGATTGTTGCTTTGGAAAATTATCCTTTACCACCATCAATCCTAACCTTCATAGCCGCCCAACCGTGGCTACCGCATCCTTGCACCACCATGAAACCATACCAATGCCATCATTGCAAGATAGTTTGTTGCCTCAGTCAAACCCACATTTTACAAACAGAGATTGTAATACAAACAAACACTTCAAAATTACATCTTATTAAGTTATTATCATCATTAAAATAATGCAAAGCCAACTAATGCACATTAACTAGTCTAAACAACATATTTTTAAGGGCTTCCATTGCATGCATTAGAGCAGTAAACAACATATTTTGGAGGCTTATTAGCTACCATGTATGTACATCACCATAGGCATAGCTACCTTTGGGACTCTTTCCTAGCGCTATAGATGCATGCCCATCCATATATATACTACAAAAACAACAACAAAGCCTTGTCCCACTAAGTGGAATCGGCTACATGGATCAAACGACATCATTGAGCTCTATCATATATCCTGTCAATGGAGAGACCGTTTACATGTAGATCTCGTTTGACCACCTCATGAATGGTCTTTTAGGCCTTCCTCTTCCTTTCACCCCTTGTCCACTTTCCATCTCATCCACCCTCCTAACTGGGTGTTCTGTCGGGCTCCTTCTCACATGACCAAACCACCATCCATATATATATATATACACACACACAAATAACAATAGCTACATATAATAAAAGCCTCTCCGGCGAGACCGGCCTACTCGTCTATTGGGAGGAGCAGGGGCTTCATCACTTCCGGGAAACTCCCACCTAACAATGTCACCATCCCATGCCGAAGTGACTAGCATGGGATAGAAAGGGTGCCAACTACAGTCTCTTACTGGTGCCTCATGATGGTCAAGTTTTGCAACTTGAGCTCCACTCACCTACAAACAATGTCAGAAGGAAAAAAAGATTAAACTTTTTTTTCATCCAAATAAGTCTGTTACCAAAGTATCCGGGGATTTGTTTTTCTTACCAAATCATATATATAAACCGACGAATCACTGGATCCGGTGTAAATGTACTTTTGACCGGTGCTGCAATGAGGAATACACAGAAATGCAGAATGATATAATATAATTTCACACATTTTGGGCAGGTTAGGATCTTATATCAGTTAAAAGAACGTGGCATGCCGAAAGGGAAAAAAATGCTGAAGGTAAAAGCTTACCTATAAGATGGTGAGAAATAACAGCGAATCAGAGTACGCAACACCGAGTGGCCTTTATACGTTGCCAATGACTGGTCATGGGGATGCTTTAAATGTCTTGCATATTCAGGGTAGTCCATCCACCGATAATCCCAATCTTCGTCTCCAAGACCCATGCTGTTTGGTTTAAGTAATTAGAATCGTCATTAAATATATACATCACAGAATAGCAGGTGGAAAAGAAATAGCTAAGAGTACAAATTTTCTTCATTTTGTTTTGTTGGACTTAATTGTTGCTCCAACATTGAATAGCAAACCAAAATTAAAAAATAAATTCAACGATGAAATCGTGAGTATAAATCCACAGTTCCACAAGAACAAACACTTCCATGAGAAAGAAGAGTTATGCTTTACACTTATTATGCAGCATCAAATGACTACATTTAGCTACAAAATGAAGAGGCTTTCCCAAACACGAGTTCTTAGTTCGATATTATATTAATAGACTCACCTTATGGCATTAGAAGACATCTTCCTTATGTCCCATAATTTGGTAGTTTGATCTTTTCCGTTAGAAATCAAGTAACGACCATCCCCGCGGCTGTCAATAAATGTAATGCCATCTAAATGTCCCATTAAAGTGCCAGCTGGTTGTCCTTTCGTCACAAAGCACCGCCTGTCCCAGACCTGCATAACATCATAACAGCTAATGATTCCTTCACCGCATAATCCAATACTACATTGCAAAGCTTAGTTCATAGAGTTACAACTGTGGATGTTAAAAACTCCTACAAGTAAAATATGAAGCTTACCTTGCAGAAACTATCATCGCTTCCGGAATATATGATATTGCCAGATTCATCGGCAAAGCAGACCGCGTTAACATCAGACTGCAAGGTAAAAGACCACATCAGACCTTCCATGTTAGCAAACAAAAATCTAACTTAAGCCAAGCTTAGCAATATACAAAAAAATTCTACATGGAACTAACATAAAATATTCTCAAGCTGCCTTAAGGCATATGCCTAGCTGCCCCCAAAATGAACCACAAAACTTTTTGCACAGATTCAGGTCCATAATAATAAAATTAATTTGATTAGTAATTCTAAGCCTCTAAAAGAATCAATAATACCATATGAGCAGGAATTCTAAGGCTTAGCTTATCGGCTCCAAGATCATAAACACATATTGAGCTATCACTGGTTGCAGCCACAAGCTCTTGTCCATCTGTTGAGAACTTGATAGAGAAAATCCCAAATTCATCATCATCTTCATCAGAGGATAAGCTTAGTCCACAATGAATTTCCTGCAATAAAAAAAAAGGGTTTTTGAACAGAGAGAAGATTTCTTGAATGTAAAGCAAAGAATTGTCACATAATGTATGTATATAAATAGAGACACAATGCAAACATTGAAACATAGATACATTGTATTTTTTAAAGAAAAGGTTCAACAATTGAAGCACAAGAGGAAACCTATATACCAAAGAACATTATAAATTTTCCCATTATATTCAACAGCAGGAGCTTCTCATTTGCAAATTTGCATATCTAAATGTAAAAGGAACCCGTCTTCCACCAGCCACTAGTAGATCTTCTAAAGAAAAATTCAGAGCAAATTATTGCAAGATACATCACATTTAACTAGGAGAAAAACTGTACACGTAACATCTGCTTACTCCTCTATAATACTTTCCCATTATAAATTAATAGATAAATTTTCACACGTACTGTCACATTGGCTATTGACCGTGTTGCGGCAGATCCCACTGTGACAATATGGACAGTTGGTGACATACTAGCATAAACCTGCAATAGTTAACGAAAAATTTATAAAATGTCTGTTGGGAGGAGTTTGAAGAAACAAAATACAAAATGATAGCTCAAGCTTCTATAAGGTTCAGGCGCCGTGGTTAGAGTTGCTCAATTATAACAGGAAACTCCTCATCCTAGTTGTCCACAAATGCCACATTATTAGACCGAACTCAAACTTACCAGATGTTGTTGATCGGGTGAGAGAGAAGTATCAGTGATTGTCCATCGCAAGCTTCGAGCAGAGATGTCCTTCTTAACTTTCCAGCCCCTTTCTACATCATAGATCCTGATTTGGCTTCCCTGGTTCACAATAAAGCGCAGATACCTAAAGGTGAGGATTTCTTTGTCTCAAACTTGTATGTTTAGATGTACAAGACTATCCAATATGTGTAACCATCTTTGGCTTCATACACTACTTATTACATAAAACATAACTACAATGACAATTATAAAAGTAACCTGGAAACCAGCAATGAAAAGAGAGCCATCAGCTGAAAATTGTGAAACGTAGGCTCGGCTTTTCATCCTATCCACGATCCAAGGACCTTTGGTGGGCCAATAGCGGCTTAACATATGACATTTATCCGCGGATGAGAATCTCCCTCGTCCAGAATAGTTACCTTCTCTACCTACTAACATTCTTACTGTCGAAGCAGGTAACCCCATCCGGCTGCGAACATTGCCACCAAAAAGCACATAGGGACTTGACCTGAGTTTTGTAAGGTGTGCAACTTCATGATCAAGATAACTTGTAACTTCTCCAGCTATTCCACTACAACCAGACTCACTACTGCCACTACCATCACTACAGGTACTCGTATGTTTGTTCAACCGAATCATAATTCACTATTTTCTTGATTGCTTCTCACTCTCTCTCTCTATATATATATCCTGCAGACACCATCAAGTCTAAGACACCCAGAGCCAGAAGCATTTTCAATCAAAAGCACACAAACATATGATATAAACTTCACAATTTTGAGCAATTGCAAATCCAAAAAAGACAACTAGTATTGAAATTCAGTGCCCAAACCCTCACACCCTATTCTTTTTGTCTTTTTCTTGTTATTCATTATAGACATAATAATTGGGTCAGCTAGAAAATACAGAAAAGGAAACAATTCAAAGAAAAGAAAGGAAATTCAGCTCAATTATGAGAATCAAAAGGGAAATGAAAACATGGGTTGCAGATGAAACTCAATTCACAACATCACTGAAGCTCGCAGCTAGAGAAGAGTGAAGAAAGAGAAAATAGAGACTTTACCTTAGCTCTGAATTGGAATAATAGGAAGGTAAATCAGTTTGTTGTGGTCTGAGAACTAAGAAGTGAGTGTAAGAGAAATAGAGAAGACTGTGTTGACGGAGAAAACTGGAAATGAATGGTTTTGTTTGTTGGAGCCACGAACCGTCAAAGGTCCCATTTTTAGCTTCTCTTTCCTACTCGCCTTACCTTGTTAATTTTTTTTTTTCTTTTTCTTTTCCTCCTATTTTATGAAAAAACTTATTAGTAATAAAAAATTTATGGAAACTAATTAATTAAAGTCGAACAATATAAAAACTGTATAAAACTTATTACCTAAAAATTTAAAAGGTTAACTGTATATATTATGAAAACTAATTAATTAAAGTCGAATATAAAAATTCAGAAGTCAAATTAAAAGTTACCATTTAAACAGAAAAATACAAAAATACAAAACTTTATAGTCAGTATTCAATATATATTTCTTCTCCTCATTTTTATTATATGAAAATTTTATAACTTATTCCATAATATTGACTACTGAATAATACTTCTCAAGAAATGACCTTGTCAATATTACAATTACAATATGAACGAAAAAATAATGACTACTCAATAAACAGTATTTCTCATCAAACACCAATGCCACTCTTCTATCTGTAACTCTAATACGCCTTCATGCATGCTTGAATTTCCAGTGTTTTGTCCCTTTATTTGGTTTCTGGTTCCAGTTTTGCTACAAATGCAATACTTAAAAGAGGGATTTAGATCTTCTAAAGTGATGAGCTAATCACCTTTAATTTTATAAGTTTCACTATATGTAAGTTCCATTAATTTAATTGAAAAGTTGAAAAGTGATTAACTCATTATTTTATCATTTTACCAATTTTTTCACTTTAGAGGATCTTAATGTCTTAAAGAGAGAAAGATCTGCGGCCAGAGAAAATTAAACAACAATAGTTATGTTATTATAAATTAAAACTAATTGTTTTGTAGATATAAAGATATAGAAAGACAAAAGTTTAGGTTCTACCCATTACTAGATGCTAGTGTTCCCACAATGCCATAATAACAAAGACAAAAGTATTTGACCCAATTTTCAAATATTCAAAAGTCCTCATACAAAGACAAGAATCATTAATAACAATGTCATTACAAAGCAGAGCAATTCAACTTGAATGTCATTAGGTGTGACATGTTATGACAGACTACATAGTAGTTCAGACATTATCACCCAAGGAACTGATACCATATCCCATTTGCAAATGCTGCTATGCATATCTGATTACCATAACAAGGACAACCAATATGTAGATGAATCACTTTCAGTTCAAATTTGAATCTAAATAAGTTTAAGGGTTATTGTGAAGTTAACTTAGAAACAATTCCAACAGCCAATAACATAATCAAACATAGCATAGACTAATATGGTCAAGGTGATATCAAAGTCTCAACATAGGCTTGTGCAACCTCTAGAAACCTCTTAACAATAGTAGTCTTGAGAGTGCCATTCTTGTGATCATAAACAACAAAATTTGAGGAGCTCTCCAAGAGAATCTCATCATCCTTATCAGAAATCCAGAGTGCCTTAATATACTTGGCAGATGAACTAACCTCCCCTTCATGTTCATGGTAAGGAACACTGAATAACTTACTCCAAGACTCATCATTTCCATAATCCTTCATCACCCAAACATCACAAACCACCCTCCCATTACAAAGGAGGCACAAGCAGCCCTTCAACACACCCAGGAACGACGACCGGTAAATTACGATGTCGCCGGCAGCCCCCACAGGCGGCAACAGCTCCTGAAATGTCTCTGTTCTCAAATCCATTGAAGCAATCACATAATTCAATGCACTTCCCATACCCACATCCCAATAAGCCACCAACCAATTCAGAGTTCCATTCACAAATACTCCTGAATTTTCAGGGACAGCATTAGGGAAATCCGGAACATATCTCCATGAATCAGTGCCCAGAGTATGAACCTCCACATAAGATTCAGGATCATCATGGCGGCCACTGGAAGAAACCGCTACAACCTTGTAAGTATCAGTGAAATGATCATAGCCAAGGCCATATTGAACATAACATGAAAGATCTTCCAAAGAGGGCAAAGTTTTGAACTTTCCGGTAATAGGGTTCCACAAATGGGCAAATTATCCCAATCCGATGTGCTAACAAGAAGCATGCCATGGCAAGAATCGGTTTCGAAATCCAAACACTCACCTTCGCCGAAAGGATTCACGCGGTGCGAGTACGTCGTGGCGTTGGAAGAAGAAGTGTTGACGAGGGAGTGGAGAGAGTAATCCGTGAGAGATCGGAGGAGCGGTGACGGTGGAGGTGATGGCATGGGGGCTAGGATGACGTGGTGGCGTGATGAGCCTGGGCTTGGGCTTGGGCTTGGGCTTGAGCCTGGGCCCATGGTTGAGATCCGACGAAAGTGGTGCTTGGCGAATTCGGAACTGGAAATTAGGGTTTTCCATGGCTTACATACACATTTGAATCGTATCAGAGATTTCACCGGGAGGTGCATCATGATTTCCTCGATGAGATCCAAGGGAATGGAGTCTGGAGATGGTGATTTGTGCATGGTGTTGTTGTTGGCGGTTGTTTCCTCCGCGTGCGGCTGAGGCGAAACGGAGAAGTGATGATCGTCGTTATTTTCCGACATTGGGGGAGTAGTGAGGGATAGCTAGTGAGAAGGAGGCTTTGCATGGGAATGAAGAATATTTTCTTTCTTCAAAGTCTTTACGAGAAGAAAAGAGATTTTTAGGTTACTGTTCCTAATTTGTTGCTGCTCAGGGTTGACTATACAAGATTTAACTGGGGTGTTCGCGGTATAATTTGATTCGGTTTTGAGTAAAAAATTTATTAGATCCAAACATTAATTTTATTTGTGGTACGGATTGGATAATTTTTTCTAAACAATTCAATCCAACCCGATTCAATTTAAAGCGATTTGAATTGGATTAGATTTATGATTTTATAAATTAAAAAAAATTAGTTAAAAATATACAATAAGTTTTAATATTAGAATATTAACTAATCAACAATAACATAATAAATCTTAATGGTATCTCAAAAAATCAACAATAACATAATAATAAAAGTAAAATTATATATTGATTAAAATAAATAAATAAATTTTAAATTTATAAAATATTCACTAAATAATAATAGTACATAATAAGATAAAAATGTATAACATTGAAGATATTTTAAGTAAAATTTTAAATTTAATAGTAAAATAATACTATTACATCACATCATGCGGTTTGAATTGGATTGGATTGGTTTTAAGAAGTAGATTCGAAATCCGATTCAATTCATGTGATTTGTCAAATTCAAAATCCAATCAAATCTAAACTAGTGCGGCTTTAATCAATTTTGGTTTGCATTGAATTGGATGTGCGGTTTAATTTAAATTGGTTTGAATTTGAACACCCCTAGATTTAACCATATTTTATATATTAAAAATGCTATAACTTATAAATTGTTTATCGATATAAATTAAAATTATGAAGAATGTTAGATAATTAATAAAAATTCAATAAATATTAATCAATAACTTAAATTGGATGTTTAGGTTTCGAATGTTTTGTTTTTTAAAAAATACAAAGTTGGTTGATGGTTGTTTTAAGTTTTGGATGTTCAATAACTTTTATTATGGATATTTTATAAATAGTGGTTATGGATGTTTTTTTTTTTTAATTTATTGGTTTAAAAGTTATTGGTTTAAAAATATAAATAACTAATAATTTTCAAATAGAACATCCATATGTCGACAATGAAAATATTTAAAACCTAAAGTAATAATTTTATATTTTTTTTAGAAACAGAACATATAAAATCTATAAAAAAAATGAGAATATCCAATTTAAATTGTTGGTTAATACTAAAATTTTATTGTTTATCTAACATTTTTATTGATTACCTGTATTTATATTTATATGTAACGATTAAATTGGTCTCTAAAATAATTATATATAGAACAATTGGACTTTTTTACCATGGATTAATTAGTAATTAACTACTTTATATATGATATATAGCATTATAAATTTTGTTATGAGATATGAAATATGTATTTCTATATGCAATAATTGATTAGTGGTTAATTTTTAGGTCTTATTTTAATATTTTTAGTTCAAATATATATAAGGCCAATGAATGAAGTCATAATTGGGTCAAAAATAAAATATTATTAAAAAGAAAGGGGAAAAAATTGTCATAAGACAAATAATATGCAAAAAAAATTCTCATTGCATTAATACTTTGAGAGCCAACAAGTAAACAATAATGTTACAATCAATGAACAAATATTTACTACTATTCCTTAAAATTAAAGAATTAGGCAAATTCAAAATCCAACTCATCTGATCTTTAATTTCTTGATTAATTATTTTTGTTGTGAGTTAATGCATGCTTGAATTTCTTCCAGTGTTTTCCCTTTGGTTTCTGGAACTAGTTTTGCCACAAATACAATAGTTAAGAGGCACCCTGCAGCATATAAAAAGAAAGTACCTGTCCCCAAAAAAAAAAAAAAAATACAAAAATATAAAGATATAATATAATGTTATTTATATAGAAATGTAACAAATTAAACTATGTATAAGTGTTCTGTGGTTAATTAATTACCAGGGGCACTCCAGTCCATAAGAAAATTGTATGTATATGAAACTATCCAAGCTCCAAGCCATGTCAATAACACTACCAAGCTCCCAGCACTTCCCTTAATATTTATGGGAAATATCTGCAATGTCAAATAATATGATTGTATTAGAAAAGCATTTCCTTAACTTTATTCTTAATTAAACTCTTTAATTAGCTATTATTATTATTATAAATATTCAGAAAAGTATAGGTAACCAATATTTTTCTAACCAATAAATTAGCCAATAAAAAATAGCACATCCGTAACTATTATTTATAGAACATCCATAATAAAAGTCATAGAACATTCAAAAACCTAAAATAAGTAGCAATCAGAACATTCAATTTAAGTTATTAACTGACGTTGATTGAATTTTTATTGGTTACCTAACATTGTTGTTATTATTATTATAGAATTATTTATACCTCAGACATGATCACCCAAGGAACTGATCCCAGCCCAATTGCAAATGCTGCAATGTATATCTGATAACAACAAAAAACCAATATAAATAGATATTTTTTCCGCTCAAATCTTAATCTAAATTATAAGCTTAATTCAGGATTGTGAAGTTAATTAATTAAAGGGAAAGAAATCTCACCAAAACACCAGAAACTGCAAATGTTGGTACCCACTCAAGCAATAAGCTTTGACCCTGAATTCATTGAGTCACAAAAAATGAAATTTATATATACACACCAATCTGATTTTTAATGGAATAATTAAAATATAATGATACATTTATATCTTATACTAGAGACTTGCCTTAAGATAAAAAGCAATTCCAGTAATACAGCAGCCTAAGAATGTGCCACTAGCAGAAACCTGCATGCATGAACAAATAAATAAAATTTTAGTCTAATTATCAAATTTCTGATTCTTCATGCAAAATTAAAAGAGTTTTTATTACTGTTATTAGAGGTCTTCTTCCAGATTTATCCATCAATATTGCTCCCAATGCAGTAAATGGAACCTGTGATTCATTGTAACAAATGAAATTCATACATAAAAAACTTAACTAGTTATATGATTATCATTTTTTTAGAATCATTTGCATAGAGTGATCAAACTACCTGTATTAAAGCATAGGCTATGGTACCAGCTTTTTCTGAAGAAAGCCCTGCAACAAATCAAGTCATAAATGAAAAAATTAAACATAATATGAAAAAACAGAATTCTTTGAATTTTTTGTTTTAACTTACCAGAAGCTACAAAAATCTCAGATGTATAGAATCCTATACCATTGATTCCACTAGCTTGTTGACATACCATTAAACCAACACCAATCTGAAATTAATTTTTGTTACAAACTAATTATTATAAACTTTGATTTCACCAATTTAATCATATTTTTGTGACTAAGTTTCTGCAATGAAATAGTATGTTACTTACAACTAAAAAACTCATGTATTTGCTTTGGAACAAATCCAATAGCTTAGTCTTAGGAAGACTCTGAAGAGTTTCAATATAATCCTGATATTCAAAATTTATGTCAGTTCAAATCACTAAATTCATGACAGAATAATAAGAATTAGATTATAATATTAAAAGTACCAGAATTTCTTGAGCTTCATGTGAAATATCAGCATCTTTACCCCTAAGTGTTTTTAAAGCTAGTTGAAATTCCTTTTCACGGCCAACTTTTGCCTGAAAGAAAATCATATTCATTTTTAATTAATTTTCATTTCACATTTGTCTATAATAATAATGCTTAATTAATTAATAATTATTACCAGCCATCTAGGAGACTCTGGAATGAAGCACAAACCAATCAACAAGCAAATGCAAGGTGCTAACCCTGCAAAAGTTTCAAGCAGAGCCAATAGAATTAGGCCTTTTTTTCTTCACAATTAAAGCAACATGCGTATATATATATATATATATATATATATATATATATATATATATAATGTTGTTAATTAATAATTAATTA
>JASCZI010060898.1:0-11070 GCA_036250425.1 Stylosanthes scabra
ATTGGGGGGGGGGGGGTGGGGTAGGGCAAAAACCCGCCCCTACCCGCCCCATTGCCAACCCTACCTCTACTAAATCTGGATTAATATGTAACTTTGAGACCTGAAAATAATTCTGTATCGAAGTCCTCTATGTCACATAAAGAATTTCAAAATTGTTTAGAAAAAAAGTTTCAAAAGATATCTAACAACATAGGTTTACATTGTAATAAATCGATTCATATCATTCTATCGGTTTGTCTTGAAATACTGGCATACTACTATGAGTGGTTTAACCTGTCCATCCTCAAAGTGCGGGAGAAATTCATCCACTGACCCTTCAAAAAATACGCAATTCATTTTGTTGTTACTATATAAAAAAAAAAGCAAGCATCGTTTAACAGCTTATATAAATTTTAACAAAAGTGAAACTAGTGAAACTAAATACTTATTGACAGGAAGAATTAATTATAACAAATATTAGCAAAAGTGAAGCTAGTCACAAAACAACTTACTCAATATATTTGATTGTAATAATCATTTGTTTCGTCTTAATTCATTTGCTCGTCACAACTTCTCTATACTGTTGCTTCCCCACCACTTCACTGATGATGTATGTGCCAATTTAGGCATCATATGGTTACCAATTTAAATGACTTCATAATTACCATGTCAAATTAAAAGAGTGCATTTCACCTAAAAAATACTAAAAGAGTTCAACTAACAAAAAAATTTATGGATCAACGGATTCGACATGTAACAAATCTCGTATGACTTTCATAACAAAATGACGCAATTCAAAAGAGGGAACTTTAGTGGGTTCAACGGTTATTTTCTTGCAGAAGATTAGGATCCATTTACATGATGTGGCATGTGTCCTTGGTTTAGTGTCTGCCACAATGAAGTTACTCATGATATACATTTTAAACTCTTTAAGTTTATCCCTCAACTGCTTAATCAAATATTTTGGAATCGATCCTTGTACTCGAATACCCTGCTTGTAAAATAGGCAAATATTAATCTATAACATAAAAATTTTTCAAGTGGAGAAATTAAAACATAATAATACAATATCAAATTAAAATAACAACTTTAACATCTTGGATGACCATGTCAATATTATTGGTCTCTTTCTCGTTAATCTTATCAAGCTCTTCCCAAAACCGAATCAAGTGCACATTGAGGCATCAACGAATCTTCTTAGAACCAACATTTTCAAGAAAATCAGTAGCAAGAGCCATTTAATTGTCGTTTTCCAAAAACAATAAATGTCATTCTAACTTACGAGTGTAACCTCAATATGTAAATGGTATAATAATGGTATTCTAACCCTTATATAGAATATTATCAATCTTAAATTAGAAGGCGTATAATAATGGATCTATACTTTTATATAAAACATGATGAGTATTAAATTACGATATGAATCTTTTCTTTCATTGCTTTGATTGTATTAATGCCATTAAATCAAATTATTACTTTATATAATTTAATTTTAAAAGGTATTTATTTGATTTTGAATTCCAAATATCATACTATAAATATATAAGTTTTTAAAGTGTAATTCAAATTTAAATTTAATTTGGAAAGATCTTTAAAATATTGTTCAATTAAGGAATCAATTTATTAATAACGATTTAAATTGATCTTACAAATTTTAGAAAACACTTTGATTGATTTAATAAAGAAATCAACAACTTTAATTTTGGAAGATACTTATTTGGTTTTTAGTTCTAAACATTGTACTCTAAATATAAAAATTTTTAAAGTCATAATTAACATTCTAAATTAATTTTGGAAAGTCTTTAAAATATTACTCAACCAATGAAACTATTTAAACTAATGATTTACACATTTCAATAAATACTTTGACTAATTAAAAGAAATGATTTAGATTGATCTAACACAAATCAATAAACATTTTGATTAATTGAAACAAATGATTCAAATTGATCTTACACATTTTAAGAAAATTTTTGATTGATTGAAGTAATAGTAATAGACACTTGACATAATGTCGATGCACCACTTGTCACGATAATAAAAATCCACATGTCAGTCAAATAGTGCAACATTCTTATAATAAAGTAATAGATAGATATAATATTATTTTGATTTCAAATAATAAAAAAAATCTATAAATAACCAATATTTTTCTAATAAATAAATTATTCAATAAAATCAGACCTAAAAAAAAAATATCGAAAATATTAAAAACACAACATTCTAGAACATTTTATACTATACAATCAAGAATTTATGAAAATGAAATATAAATTTAACTTCATAGATATTTTTTAGAAATAGAACATCTGACATCTAAAGAAATAGAATATTCAATTTAAGTTGTTCGCTAATGTTAGCTTAATTTTATTAATTATCTAGCATTATCTAAAACAAAATAGTATCAAAATGAACTTTAGGCATAGAGTACGTAAATTGGTTGTTCCACTATATATAGATTTTAAACGGTTCACTATTTAAACATCATTTTAGTAGACACCAAATAGACACCGGTATAAAATATGACCATTGATACATTAATTACTTGTTACTTTTTATGATCCGCCTATAATAATCATCATTATATTATACTACAACGCAAAGAATTTAGCGCCAAGAATGCTGATGTGGCTCATTCTGGTGCCAATATTTATGCGCTTCTCTTTCGTTGGATTATTTTCAGTAAGTAATTTACATTAATTAAATTAATTATAAACATAAACCAACATTAATTATATTAATTGAAAATAAAATGTGAAAATTGAATTAACCGAATGCAAATTGATAATTAGTTCCTATCAATCAATTATCATATAATATTTAAAGAAAGTAATTTATATTAATTTAAATGTGAATCAATATCCATTACATTATTCTATTTCATATTTTTCTTTTTATAATTAATATGATTCTTTCTCATATTCCAGTGAATGTTATATATAGAGTGTTTCTCATGGTTTTTGAACAATATTATTTATCATATTTTTTAATAATTATGTCGATTCTTTCTTATATTTTGAACATTATATATAGTATTTCATTTGCATCCCATAATTATTTATTCTAGAGTAAGGGTTTTTTATTTTTCTTTGATAAAAAAACTAAGGCTCGGTTTGGTAATATTGTGACTCTCAAAAAGCGGCTGAGCTCTTTCTGCTCTAAAAAAATAGCTGATGGAGAGTTACATGATGACGGTTAGGTAAAATAACTCAAAATTGCTCTCAATAAGAAGAAGCCACACATATCGCGTTTGGTAAATCTATTTGATAGTTGCTCTTAAAGTAATAAATTACTACAACGATCTTTTTTTAGTATGTGATGCACTAATATAAAATTAAATATAATTAATTGAGGATAAAATTGGTTTTTAAAATATAAGGTTAATTTGTCATTTTGCTTTTTGAAAAGCTACTCTTGAGGGCTCTCAAAAACACTCCCAACTCTCAAAAGTCGGGAGCAAAAGCTCCTTGGCTTTTTGAGTTATCAAACACAAAAAGATAGCTCCTGCTTTTATAGAGTAGGAGCACTTGACCGAAAAGTTTTACCAAACCCACCTAAGTCTGTTTACAGGGTAGACCTATTAAACCCTCTCAATACACTAATCCCTAATTGATGAAGAACGAAAAATCAACCTTGAATTGAGATCAATAACTTGAAATTGAAGAAAAACAAACTTAAATTAATCTTATGAATCGAGATAGATATTTTTTCTAGCTATTAATGTATTTTTCATTTCTCATCGAAATTGATTTATTCTTGTCATAAATGTATCAATGTTTTTGTTTATTTAATTAATAATAATAATTGTCTTCATCAACTTTTAAATTAGTATTTCTATAACATTAAATATACCATCAATATAATTCATACAACATTTATAGCAAAAGAATTATGTTACGAATACATACGAGAGAATTATTGAATTTTCAAAATATCTTAGCGTATAAGTATTTTTCGTGCATCGCACGAGTACATACACTAATTATTTTCTTAAACGGGTGTAAAAATATATCTTCTAAAAGAGTGTGAATAACATTATTATTTTTAAAATTATATTTTAAAAGTTGATAATCCCAAAAAAAAAAAAAGGAGTAACCGTGTAGTTGCGCCGCAAACGTAAAACCTGTCACGTTTTTGGAACATGATGCGCTGTTCTATCTTCTCACGAAACCGTTTGCAACTTGAAATTCTTTTCCGCATCGTGTCATGCTTTGAAACAAGGTTTGAGAACAATATTTGCGTAATTATTAATTTATTATACTTATAATTTACCAACTTCAGCTTTCTACTTTACCAACAACGTTCATTTTCTTTTAAATGTTGAATTATCTCAAAAATTATACACAGTCAAATATTTTAATCAATTATGTTAAACTAAGCTCTTTTTGTCACCAAAAATCTAAAGCTCCTTTCATTCATGAACTTCTTCAACATTGTCATAATGCACATTCCCGCATTATCTTCTTCCCACCATTGTTCTTCTATCAATAATTATGCACAACCAAATACTTTAACCAATCAAGTCAAACCAAATTCCTTTGATTCACATACTTCTTTATTATTGATATAATATGTATTCCTGCTTCTTCTTCTTCCTGCCATCATTCTTCTTCTTCTTAAGAAGGCAGCAGCAATGACGATGATAAAATGGCAACTGCAACGACAACGGCGATGTCAACCGATAGGAAGAAGTGTTTTTACGTTATTTATGTGAGAGATTATTTATTTATTACTTTCTTTTGAAGACAACGACAACAACGACGATGAGGGTGGCATCGACGATAACGATAGCGGCGGAAATAATGACGACGACAACGATGACGACTGCAATGACACGACAACAACGATGACAACCGGGAAGAAGGAGGAGGAGGTGCTATATGCAGCGGTAACGGAAGAAGTAGATCGCATGTTTTCACGTTCTTTATGTGAAAGTGGTTATTTTTTGTGCTTGATTGAGCTTGTTTGATGAGATTGTTTGGATGTGTAGCATTCCTGTTAATTTTATTATTACCATATCATGTATTACGAAGGATGAAGATACTTCTAAAATTTATAAAAGAAAAAAAAAGCATAAAAACAACTACCCGTACATCATATACTCTAGTATTAGAGTGATTCTTAATTTGCTATTTTGTGATAAAAGTATTTGTATTCCAAACAAGAGTATTAAATGTTTAAAATAAAAAAAATTATGAATACTAGAGTTTAGAATACAACCAAATCTAATCTAATTATACAACATTTCAACAAAAAAGGAATAGTACAAGTTTTTTAATATACAACATTTCAAACACAAATTTAAAACTAAACCAAACAGAAAAAGACACTTAAACAACAGTATATTTTTATTTTTATTGATCAGATCGGATTCAATAGACATGCAAAATTCAGATAAATACCATGGACAATGCAGATTGGATCCGGATTTGTTCACCCAAATCTATCTCACTGTTAATTAAATACCCAATTAGGGCACAAAACTTGATTTGACCTTGAAAAGTAGATTCCACATTCAACACTTCTCAGGATCAAGAAATGAAGGGATTGGTGTGTTGATGGCACTACCTGTGCTTTTACCGCTAAATATAGGTTCATCAATGAAACCATTATGAAACAGGAACTTGTAATAGTTCTTTTGCAATCCTAATGCATTCTGTCATGGGGCAATTGGTCTTGATTGCATTTGTGGCTATCTGAGACCTGCTTACAGCATAACCCTCCTGCAATCAAACAACACACTTATCTAAATCATTTTCTATAATAAAAACAAAGCCTTATCCTACTAGGTGAAGTAGATTACATGCATTAAACGGATACCATCGCTTCCTAGTATGTATCATGTCTACCATAAGCCATAAGGTTATTCTCTACCATGTTAAAAATTTTACAAAGTTTTAGGATGGCTAAAATCAACAACTTCGAAATAAAATGAGGTAGAATACCTGGTGCATGGCACTCATCAAGGCCTTCAGGGGCGGAGAATTAATTTTTGCACGGCTTGCCATCTAAGTACAAGAGAAACTACTGTAAGTTATTATTCTGACCAAAATGCTAAACATTCCTTTTCTACAATTCAATAATAAAGACATTGCTTCAACAAGAAGCACAAGCACCTCATCCAACTTGATATACCCAAATGGCAACTTAGGGTCGCTTTCATCAATCATTAGGTTTATAAGCTTTTCAAGACTGTTTTTACTGCCAGACTCAACCCATCCCCACTCCTTGGCTAGATTTAGCATGTCCGTGAGATATGCAGCATCGTGGAGAGGTCCGGTCCAAAGCGGTCCTGACACCACAAGGGAGTTTGAAACCTGAAATTGGAAAGTAATATAAGATAGATTATAGAAGCATCAATAGTTATATAAGCCATTAATTTAAGCAACCCACCGAAATGGAATAGTAAAAATAAGTATTACTATATGGAACACAATACTGATGTGGAAACGGGTACGTGATATTCTACCTAATAGATGAATTCATGTAACCTAAATTCATTACTGCTACATAACTTACAAAGCAGATTCAGAAGGGAAAAACAACGAATATATCTGGAACTTAGGCTTCAAACAAACTCGATGAAATCTTATGGAAAACCTGAAATATACCATTGGCATACTGCAAGAGCAACTAATCTGACCAAGTTGATCCCAAGAATATTCACGAGAATTCCCACATTCGTGGCAATAGCCAATATAGCCATAATGCCTACAAAAACCAGATTAGTTATAAATTAATTCAAGGGAGTAACTAACACAAGCAAGATCAAGGTGCAACACAAGCAGAGAAATACATTACCTACTGTCATGGATCTTGCCACGATTCATTCTTAGTAAGACTCTGAAAACAGGTCCATGATAAGCATAGTAGGAAAACAAGGGAGTAATATGATACCCCAACACTGCAGCCTCCCTTGCAGCTCCACCTATAAGCATTCGCAAACCAACCTCATTCGAATATGGCATAGGGCGCACATAGGCTCCATATGCAGCTAAAGAACTAGCAATAAAAAACAGATAGCAGTTACAGAACATGACAATATAGCAATCACATATTCAAAACTAACACAAACACAAACCAGCCACAGCAGTTGTCACATGTTTAAACTATAGTTATGTCAATTCACCAATTAGGTAGTGTACCATGTACCGATGAGCACCTACCCCATACCAATTCATCTGCCTACCGAAACATCAAATGTATATTTTCCCTTCCCAGTACTGGACAGTAACTATGGTCTTTAAACAGACACTAAAACTTGTACAAGTATTTTCCTCAGGTACTTTTACGAAACATCATCAAAACTGGGAAAAGCATCACAACCAAGCATAAATTAAAGAACATGAATGAATGACCTACAAATCTATGATTGAACTAGTTAAGACTATGACATCAAAAATTCAAAAAGAAAAAAAAAATAGATTTCTTACTGATGGGGACGGTGTCCACCAGAAGAGTATCCATCAGTTGAAGTGACATAGAGCAAACCACCGAGCCTCAAAGCATTCATTGCAGACCTCAAGAAAGATGAATCACTCCCAAAAGAATCAACATCAATGAAATCAAAGAAACTCTTTTGCATATAATAATCCACCATCACACGATTAGCCTCCAAATGAGTAACCTTCCATCTCTCTCCATTGTTTCCTTCACAAGAACCCTTCTGCGCCCTAGACAAATTCTCTGCAATGGTGCTTCCATAGCAATCGTTCCCATCATTCGCCGCAACAAAATCAGCTTCAGCTTCAACCAAATACCGAAGCGACCGAACACCGCAACCGCAAAGGGCGTCGAGCACGCGCAAGCTACCGTTGGACTTTTTATGCAAGGAGGCGGCGAGCACTCCCAGGTCCCTCCCGGCGGCGCTCTCTTGCCGGTAAAATGCGCCGCCGGTGTCAAACCCTAACCCCCTTTCAATTTGAAACTCGCATTTACATCTTCCACTGAAATTCGGCGGAAACGTGTTGACTCTGGAGCTGCGACACGGGTTTTGGGGAATTGAAGATAAGGGAGTGAGAGTAGTAGTCAACATGGCGGGAAACCAATGAAGAAGATTGGCTGTAACCGTTTTTGTATCTATCTGCAGTTTTTTTTAATCAGATTATTATCACAAATCACAAATCACAAAATCATCACAACAATTCAAAAACCCCATGCAGAGTACACGTGTTCGTTGATGAAGATGATGGGGGGTTTTTGAAAATCTGGGGGTGTGTGTGTTTTTTTTTCTCCCTCCCCAAAAAAGGGTTGTTTTTTTATTTTTTTGGGTATTTAAGGGAGCCCCATGATGAGGACACATCAGATTTCAGAGGCTACCAACCCCGGTGGATAGTGGGTGGGGACCACCGTAACTCCACAGTGCTTTTCACCAATTGGGGGCTTTCGAGTTTTGAGAGGAATGAGTTTCTGCGCCTCTTAGGGCTTTTTATTTTTTCTGCTCATTCTGCCATTGGTGATGATGTTCTGTCGGTGTCTGTTTCAGCTTGAAAGGTGACCGACAGAACAGAAAATCCGTCACCTATATTTTGTTTGTTTCTTTTGCGTCTCTTATAAGGTATTCCTTTTCTCCTTTCTGCTTCTCTTCACTTAACTTCAATTCTGCTCTTTGTTGAGGTAAGTGAGAGGAAGCAATGGGGGTTTCATGGAGCAAAATTCTGTGACCTTGAACTTGTTAGTTTTTGTTTTTTGTTTAATCCCAACGTCTTCAGTTTTTGTTTTTGGTTTTTGGGAACTATCTTAGCTCAATGTACCTTCTTTTTTCTGTTCCTCTCTCTGCATGATTGAGTGGTTCAGTGATCTAGAATTTTCTGCTTGAAACGTAAGTGCTGAATTTGAGTTTCTCAAAATATTGATATCATGCATGTTATGAATTTGAATTTTGAAACCATAATAACAAGGACCCTCCTTTTCTCTCATCCTTAACTCAGTATCACAGTCACTAATGGCTCGCTTTTTTTCTGTGTTGGTTCACTGATGATGAAGGCTTCCCTTCATTATAATATAAAAATAAAGGAACTCACCCTTAGAATTACAATTTGATGGTACATTATACGAGAAGCTATCTGCATGCATGTCGTGTCCGTCAGACCTTACCTCAGTTGCAGACTTAACTCATGATCATTGTTTCTTCAATTTTGTTTTACTGTTCCTCTATCATGTGACTGTTTTTTTCTTCATAATTCTCTTTCACAAGCATTTGGATTGGAAGAAGAGTGGTTGATGGTTTGCGTGGGGGGCTTATTGGCTGCATTGTGTGACTTTCAAATTTCAACTATAAAATTTTACATCATTCACTGTAGATTTGACTAACTAGTACTGCCTTTTTCTATTCTATCCATCATCCTAGGTTCTCTGGAATGTAATTTGATTAATTTGTTTCTGTTTTCATGAACTTCATTTCCTTGTAAAAAGATCCCTGCTTTTGTGGTACGTTCAGCTGTTTTATGTGCAGTGATTGTATACAATGCTGACATTGCGTCATGGTTTTTTCTAGGTTTTATTTGCAGGATATCTGAGTTCTGGTATATGCAGCTACCATGGAAAATAGGCAACAAAATTTGTTTTCCCCATCCTTGCCTAGCCAACTGCTATCAATTGACGAGGAAGTGTGGCTGATGGCAGAATATAGGGCCCAAGAGATACTATGTACAATTCAACCAAATGTAATTTCTGAGGTGACTAGAAAGGAGATTATTGAATATCTTCAGGGGCTGATTAGAGGTTACTATGGAGCAGAGGTCAGAATATTTTGATCCAATTTACATTGAGCAGTAGTACATTGGCCTTTACTTTTAATCCGTTGCAATTTTTTAATATTCTTTGATGTCTGTTCTGTTTATGGATAATTGGTTGATTGGTACTTATGTGTCCCTTTTTGGTTATCTTATCTTTCTTTTCCTTTCAAGTGCAGTTAGATTCTATTATGATTTTACTACCCAAGAAGTTATATTACAGTTTTTATTAGTGGATTATTATTGTATGCCGCAATCTTTCTTTAGATGACTAAATTGATGTCTTTCAATATCTAAAATAGATTTTAATACCATTGCAGTATATGATCATAGTTTCCTTCAACTTTCCATGCTATGCATTCAGTTCCCTTTACACACTGAACTTCCTCATTAAAAGAAATGCCCTATTAGTGCCTGAACATAATGTCCCCTATCTGCTGAAAGTTTGCATGTGCATCCTCAGGCCTTTAGTTGGACACAATCTCTCATTTGCCTTAAATTCAAACATTGATGATTTTCTTAACCTTGTTTCTGGTTCTAGTTGATTTTTCATGACTTCTAATTTTGAAAGCTTGGACTTTTGATTGCTAATAACAAGTTCATGTCATCATGAATATGCATTATACCGTTTTTATAGCAGTGGCCATATATGAATGTCTTTCCCTTTTATGGGTCATGTACAGGTCTTTCCATTTGGCTCAGTCCCGCTAAAAACCTATCTTCCTGATGGAGATATTGACTTGACAGCTCTCAGTAATGAAAAGGATGAGGAGGATTTGGCTAACACAGTATGCAGTATACTCCAAAGTAAAGACAATGCTAAATTCCAAGTGACAGACATACAGCATATACATGCAAAGGTTAAGAGCAAATTATCTATTTTTAGTGTAATTCATTTTCTAAATCTTAATAATGTTCTTCTTTTCTTGTGCCATGTAATAAGCTTTATAGGATTTATTGAATTTTAAACATTATAGGATTTTTAACATTCCTTTTATGGATGAATGTTATCTATGGAGCTTACTCTACTTGTTTAGGAGGAATAAGGTTTATTGGTTCTTCTTCTTTCTCCACTGATATTAAAACCAATTTTCTTATGTTAAGTGTAAAATCTGTTCATGGGCCTTTACACTTGCCTTAAACTTTAAGGGAAATCATTTGTGAAACTTAACCAAATGTCTTATTCTTCATCGTGAATACAACTTTGTAGTTAATGTTTGTATTTCAAATGCTATCTCTCAACTTTACTAGACTTGATTTTGATGTTTGGATGATGGATGCAGGTCCGAGTTGTGAAATGCACAGTGAATAATATTTCAGTTGACATCTCTTTCAATCAGGTGGCTGGACTCTGTGC
>JASCZI010060898.1:11080-29734 GCA_036250425.1 Stylosanthes scabra
CGCTGATACCCTACTATTCATGTTCTTTGAGTTCTTGATGCTGTGGTCCTTTGAAATGATTGTTGCTCAACTTTTTCTCCATCTCACTTTTTTTAACAAAATCTGACTAGAGTTTATTTCTTTTCCCTATAATATTGGTGACTTGCTAATTCTAATTTTATATTTTTCTTTAAAAAAAAATTCAGGTTGACCAACTTGCTGGGAAAAACCATCTTTTGAAGCGCAGTATTATCTTAATCAAAGCTTGGTGCTATTATGAGAGCCGAATTCTTGGTGCACACCATGGCCTGTTATCCACATATGCAGTGGAAGTATTAGTTTTGTATATTATCAATCTTTATCATTCATCATTGCGCGGTCCTCTAGAGGTAAATTGAATCTTGCATCAATTTTGATTCTCCTTTAATCGCTTCAATTTGCATATATTCAAAGAAACCCGCTGACTGCTACTGTTAGCAGGTGTTGTGCAAATTTTTGGACTTCTACAGTGCATTTGATTGGGAAAGTAATTATGTCACTATAGATGGTCCCAAGCCTTTATCTTCCCTTCCAGAAATTATTGGTATGTGATAAGTGTTATTGGATCATATTAGCAATTGGATTTATATATGATTTGATGGGATTGTTTATTTTTCAAGTGTCAGTCATTGATAAACTCAACTCATGCATGTTGCAGAGACACTGGAACGTGAGCGGAGTGGTTTTTTGCTTGACAAAGAGTTTCTGAAAAATTACAGGGATATGTGCTCTATTTTAGCAAAAGAATCTGAGACCAAAACTCAAGAATTTCCTACCAAGTATTTGAACATTTTGGATCCTCTAAGAAACAACAACAACCTAGGCCGTAGCGTCAGCATAGGTAATATTTTAAGGACAACCCTTCGTAACAATTTTGAAACTTGGGAATTTACATTGATCCTAATATTACCTCATGGAAAGTATTCTAATTTGAAGGAATACATGATTGCAAACTATGCATGAGTTCACTACAATTTTGAATACAATTAACAAATGCATCAAGACTTGGTTCAATATCTTTTCAGATGTTATATCTATTGGTCCTTTCTAGTGTTTTCTATATGATGCTTAAGTAACTACGCTATGGCTTTTATGAAGTTTCAACCCTGTAGATTTCACACTTCTCCTTTGCTTAGTTGTAACCTTATTGCCTTCAGGAAATTTGCATCGAATTAGATTTGCTCTTTCGTTTGGTGCTCGAAAGCTTAAAGAGATCCTTACACTTCCTGGGGAAAAGATGGGTGGAGCACTAGAGAGGTTTTTCATGAACACTTTGGACCGAAATGGGAAAGGGCAAAGGCCGGATGTCGAAGTTCCTGTCCATGCGTTTGGTACTGGAAGATGTGAAGAACCTGTACTCCATGGAGATTGTGAAAGTTACTATAGTGCCCTACAATATCTTCAGTTATATTGTAACTATTCCATGCCCTTCTATGCACTTCCGAGTTCACAATCATCAGCCACTCAGGCTGAGATCCTTGCAGTTTCGATGCAGCAAAATTGGAATATGTACTATCAAGACGGTACCAATGTATATGTACCAATACAGACAGATGTATATGCCCCAACATGTACCGATGTTTATGCACCGATACAAAATGATGTATATGCCCCTATACAAACTGATTTATATGCACCAACACTTACATTCTATCCTCAGAATGCTTCGCATGCAATTTACGGCCTTGATGAAATTGTGAGATCGCGAGGAACTGGCACATACATACCTGATGTGGTACATTTCTCTTCTTTATCGAACTTTTATCTATCTACTTTGATTAGTTATGTCATCTCCAACATTGTTGAATCTTGCAGACTCATAATACTTATCGGGATATGCGCAAACCAAGGAGATTAGCTCCTGTGAATCATCATAATGTGTTGCCAAAATCACCTCAGAAGCAACTACCAAAGGAGGTTCATTCCAATGAGGCACCTGAAACATATGGTAATTCAAATGTGTTACTTGCAAGTGAAGAATTCGCAATTCTTTCAGGCATGAGTCATAATGCATTACCTAAATCACCTCGGAGAAAGCAACCACCAGAAAATGTTCATTCCAATGAGACGCCTGACACAAACCGTAGTTCAAGGCCGTTTGAGCTTGCAAAGGAAGAATTCCCACTTCTTTCAAGCATTCACCAGAAAAGCACAGCTGAAATCCAGGAGTCTATTCATTTTACTATCACTGAGCAGGCCAAGAATTCCTCCTTTTGCCAACTCAATATCGAATTCGGAAGCTTCAGGAACTCAGAACCGAGTTTGCCAACAAAGAATAGCGAGGAGGATTCCAGCACTTCATCATCCGAGAGCACAATGATTGTTGTTCCTGGGATGGCAATGCAGAGGAATGAGGAATGTGGTGAGAGTGATGTGAAGAGGGGTTAATAGTATCTAACTGATAAATTAGTTTGTAGGATATTCAGAATAACATCAGAGTTTATAAATTTGTTGCTGCGATGGTTCTCTGATAATGCCAACTTCAGAAAAATTGCTGAGATGTAAATTTGGGATAAACTAGAATTTGTTGCTAGTGATAGTTGAAGGCTTCATAGGCAGTAGGCACAAGCCATTGCTATAGATGTTAACCAATTTTGTTGTGCTTTGTTTAAATTTTCATCCCTTGGAACAGATTTATATCCCCATTTTCTTATGAACTTGTAAATTATTAATCTTTATAGTCAGTTAGACATAATATGTTGGGTACAAAGTTGTTAACATCTTGCTTTCAAGCTTCTCTGTAATCAAAGGCAAGGTTTTCTTTTCTTTGATGTGATCACAGGTAAGATTGGAGAGTAGTATTCTCGACTATATTTTTTCTTATTTTGATAAACAATCACTTAATTCATACCTATGCAAGGTAGTTTGGATAGTGGGACTGGGACTGAGACTGGGAGACTGAGATTTAATATTGTGTTTATTGGATAGGGACTGGATCTAAAATTATAGTCTTAATTTTTAAAATTCTAGTATTTTCAGTACCTGCAATTAGGAGGATTAGGAGATTGTGAACTGAGATTAAAACTTTAATAATTTTTTTTGCTCAAATATCCTCACTAAACCTTAAAGTTTTCAATATTAGCTTTTGTTTTTCAAACATTGACTTAATTCAATTTCTACCTCTCAATTGAGTTTATTTGGATGTCATTATTTGGCTAAAAAAAGATCTTTTTTATGTTTTTTAGCATATTTGAGTAATTTCTAGTAGTAAAAGTAAAAACACTAGTAAAATAAATAAAAAAAAAACATCTTTTTTCAGAAAATGATTTTTACATTTTTCTTAAAAGTTCTTTTTTACTCGAAAAAAAAATATGTTTAACATAATAAATAAATAAAAAAGTACTTTTTACATTGTTGTACCCAAACATAATAATAAATAAAAAGATATTATTATATGAGATATCCAAACATAAAATTACTTTTATTTTTACAAAAGATCTTTAAAAAAAAATAACTTAAAAAAAGATCTTTTACAAAAATCTCGCCTAAACCTTTTATGTGGGCAGTGATGTGGATCTATTCTTTCGAGCACTAGTTATGTGCTCGAATAGCTTTTAATTTGTATTATTTTTATATTTGATTTTAGATACTTTTATAGTATAAACTTTTAATAAGATTGATGGTAAATGGTGTGAATGCATTTAAAAAGGCATCATTGCATTTATAAAGTTATGAATGCATCTATTACTAGAAAATGGTTAAATTTTAACCATCAATTTAAATCTAAGGTATATATATATATATATATATATATATATATATAAATTTAGATGTACACATATTCATGTATTAATTTATTATTTTTTGGAGGTGAGAATGGGGCACGGGTACTCGATTATCAGTTCGGACCCGATCCGAACCAATTATATAAGTTTAGTATCGGACGAATAATTTGATATAATCGATTCCAACAAAATATTGGTTTGGGTATTGGTTTTGGAGGAACGAACCCGAACCAATCCGAAAACCCCTAATATTAATTTTAAAAAAACTATATGATTTTTTAGTTTTTAATTTTTTTAAAATTTTTCTGAATTTTCTTGTTTCATTGGGTACTTGATTACCCGAACTAATCCAACCTGCTCTTAATCGAGTTGGATTGGTTCGGTTCCATTTTCTCCCCAAACCCAAACCAACTCGACATGTGCTTAATTGGTTCGGTTTTATTTTTTCCTCAAATCCGAACCAACTCGACATGTGTTCACCCCTAATTATTTTCACATCTAATAGGTCTCATGTGTCAAATACAAAAATAATAAAGTTTAGCATAAAAACTATTTTGGTTTACTATTGAAGCTTTAAAACTTGTGGTATTTTGTATTGGACTATAGATAGTGTTCTTAATTTCTTGTTTTTTGATACCAGAATCCTCTCCGCCCTGCCTTTCCCGGACACCATTGTGGAATCCAGTTTGTTTTGGTTGTAAGAAGAGGTAAATATAGTGAATGCAGTGAATAAATGCAGTAAAGGGAAAGCAAATTAGCTAAGGTGCACTATTCTTTACTTTTCATGTTATGTTCATTGGGTAGCTCACAACATTATTATTATTATTGCAATAAATAAATATTACTGTGTTTGATTTGTAATTCTCCTTACAGTGTCAGTGGAGTCTTGGAGTTGCAGAGACATCGTGGTTTAACCTCTAAACAATGTCAGCTATGTACTTCATTGCTCAGTATGTAGATTCATAGATAAGTTATTAGTTAGCTGGATATATTTTTAATGATGTTTGTTTTTGGATGATGTTTTTTTCTGATTCAATAATTTTCTATTTGATAAAAAAAGGAGTGATTTTTAATTATTTTTGGGACTCTCTAACTAAGGTTTTGGTTTGGAGGAGTGATTGTGTGACTTTTTTAATTGTTTAAAGTTCTTTTAGATTTTAGCTACCTTTAATTTAGTTTCACATTTTGGTTCCTGATTTCATGTAATTTATAGGCACAAAAGCTGTTGAGGGTGTTGTTTTGAATCTATCAAAGTCAATGAATCCAACTAAGTTAAAGACAGAAGGTTATAGTATAAGGCGATAAAGAGACTTATATTGCTTTAGTTTGCAAATGTGCACACTTGTTAAAGACTTTAAATACCTTTCAACAGATATTTGATGGTTTTGCTAGTATGGATGTCTTTCCGAATATACCATTACAAACTTTGATAAAGGAAATTTTGGTTTTTTTCTTTCTTTCTTGATGTTTGTGATTTCTGACTCACTTTCTTAGAATGTTATTTCAGGGTCTTGTTGTTTCAGTATTATGCATGCTAGTACATTGAATTTCGCTGACATTGAGAAACAATTCAACATGCTTGCAAAGAAGACAAATGATGGATGAGATTTTTTTTTAATGTCTTATTGTATTTATTCTTCTCACATGGCTTTAGTTTGTTCTATTAGTTTAGTTATAAATTATAAAAAAACAATCTATAGATATTTTTAATGAAATTATTAATTTGACTTTTTGTCGGTCTTTGGAGCACCTTGGTGTATATATAATTTTTGGGGTATATATAATTTTTTTTTATTTAATAATGATATAGGCCATGTATTTTAAGTGTGGCAATAGTTGAAAATGTCACTCTTTCAGAAGCGTGGCAATAGGTTTAACCAATTGCTACGTTTTAAAAACGTGGCTAAAAGTTTCATCAATGGTCACGTTTTTTCACCAAAAGTTTTTCCAAGCGTGGCAGTAGATTCAAAAAGCGTGGCAGTAGAGCAAGGACCACGGCAGCAGACATGACCTTTCAAAAAGCGTGGCCATAGATTAAAAAGCGTGGCCAATTTCAATTGTCACCATTTTGGCAGCTTTTCGCCCCTCTTTTTAAACGTGGCAAAAGGCTTATTTTCTTGTAGTGTAATTTTAAATAATTTTTTCAATATAAAAATAAAAAAATAACGGTAAGATTTATATAACATTATTATTAATATTAGTATATAACGTATAGTATGCTAGCTGTTAACGAGTTTTCATGCCACGAGTACAGGCTTTTGATGTTAATATTTAAAAGCACATGACATTCTCTATTTTTAATATGATTTTTAGGGAAATTAATCGAAAGATTCGTTATATATAAATAAAATGATATGATGAGAATTTATAGTAATGGTTTCCTAGTTGTGAAACACGCGCATCGTTATAAGAGTATATATTGATAATTGATTATATTTTTTATTTTTTCTTGTTTTGTGGTTATGGATCATTACCGTTGGTCTTTTTGAATAATATTTGTTGACTTTGAAGGTCTACAAATAATAGTTTCCCATGAAACTCTTACCTCCTTGTATTTACATCTAATTAACTGCATCACTCTTAGTTACCTTGGTTTTGTATATATATCACAGACAAAATATACCTCTTTATTCATGACCATAACACGTAACTTCTTAATCTTCTTATTCGTGTCAATTTGCTTCAAGACTTGCATGCAATTTCTCGGCATTTGACATTTTTTATATTCCTCGTTATTGTATAGAATCAAGATCATGATGAATTACCCAACTCCTTCATTCTCTACGATTGTGACTTTTTTTTCCTATATTATCCTTATCCCCCACTATTTAAAATTCTCAAACAGCCTCATTATCATATTCATATTAATCAATTAAAAAACACTACTATTTCCACACCCATGGTCACATTAGTACCACCTACACCCTTACCACATATTTTTTACATTATTCATAAATGACATGTAATATTAAAAGTTTTGTAATTTTTTTGGAGGAAGCTTGAATGATGAAACAAATTGCTAAAATTTTCTTTTGATTAACTTTTTTCTTGTAATTCACCACTCACTCATGTTAATTGACAATTTGTTATTTTTTACTTCAATATTTTATGCATATGTTTTATTTACTTGAAGCTTGAATTTATTTGCCAACACTTATGATCCATATTAACAAGGAATAATTTTTTAAAATTTTATTATATGTATAGATTTTAAGTTCAAGGCTAGTCAAAAATATTGCATATATAGAGATTGACTATATTTTTGTTTGCTTTCATATTTACTAGCTTTCAGTACTTTTAGAGTTTAAATACTCCTCTGCTTTTGTTTTATGCTTTATAATTAAGTGGACGACTATAACCCAATATCATGTGCTTTTTGTTATTACAACACAATTTCAGTATACCTTCCTGAGATAACTTTAGAATTCATTATATGGTTTTTTTTAACTTATTAGAAAAGAAACCTTAAATTTTCATATTTCAAATCTAATGCCATTAAAGTGATGATGAGGGGATTTTTGACGATAAAATTCATGCTAAGAAGGATACCCTCATCAATACTTTTTAACATATTTACTAGTGATTGACCAAGGTTTTCCATCTCTTGCTTAATTGTGATATTAATTGATTAATTGTTAATTTAGCTTCCAAAGTACGTATAATTGTTGAACTCTTCTCCCACTTGGTGCATTGATGTGTTTGTTAGTGAATTCTAGGTCCAAAGTGGAGGAGAAGAGCCCAAGGGAAGCTAAGAAGAACAAGGAAAGCAATGAGATTGGATAAAAAGCCAAGGGGTCCAATCAGCCCTGACCTCGCGACCGCACGCCCCAGACGGCGCATCCGCGCCCCCCTTTCTTAATAAGAAAGTTTTTTGTTGGTGGCGCGCTCGCACGCTTCAGATGGCACGGCCGCGCCACTCCATTTCTTAACGGCGAAGTCAACACTGATGGCGCGCTCACGCAATGAAGGTGGCGCGCCCGCGCCATAGCGTCAGGATGCACTAAATGAAGGCTAAAATGGGGATTTCACATTTCCGGGCCAAGGCCTAGCCCTTTCCCAAGCCCAATTCGACAAATATAGAGGGAGAAGACCTGAAGACACAACAAGCAATCACCATTAGGATCAATTTTAGTTTAGAATAGTTTTAGAGAGTTTTTGGGAAGAATTCAATTTCTCCTATTTTCTCTTAGTTTATTTTCATGGTTCTTCATCTCTAGGATCACCTCTACCAACCAAACTTTTCTTTTATTACTTGTTTTGTGTTTGACTTGTGGATACTTGTTCTCTTTAATTCAAGCTTTTCTAGTTTATTCATCTTATTACTTGCTTATTTTCATGCTTATTGTCATGTCTTTCTTTTATGCCTACCATGAGTTTGATGTTTTGTTTCTTATGAATATGGAGTAGTGATCTTGTGCTTTGGTCATGGGTTGAGGTGTGGATGATCTTAACCACTAATCCCTAAGGACAAAGATGGGTTATGCCCAGGGTTAAACGATCCCATTGACGCTAGACTTTCGCTAGTGTGAGTGAGTCCTTAATGAGGCTTGATGGATTATTCAAGTTCCAAGGACCTAGGTCCGTCGCACTAGATGAGTTGCCTAGGACTTACGGTGTTCGCGTTAATTCCACCCACTCGACCTCTTGACAGAGTGTGGATTTGTGGTTTATGTGACAACGATCTATAACTGGGATTAGTGGTGTTCATAGGGACACACAATACCTCAACCCAAGACCAAGCACCTTTATTTTTTATCAGTTAATCAATCTCTTGCTTTGTCACTTTGCTTGACACACACACACACCTTTTTGCAACCCCAAACATCTTCACAATGAAAGTTAGACCACGCTTCAACTCCTAGGTAGAACAACTCGAGTCTTGTACTCGGTTATTTTGAAAATTGGTTGCAAGCTTTTGTGACACTTATTTTGTTGACAGAAACGTTTTGGTTTCGCAACTAAATTGGTTCGAGTTGCTACGACGATCTTTCTCCCTCTTCGTTCTCACGAACACGGAGGGATCCCGAATCTAACTTGTTTGTGACACCGAAATGCCCTTTCCATCAAATGGCGCTGTTGCCAGGGAGTTGAATATGAGTGCGCCCTATTTTGGTTGTTTGTGAATATTGTAGATATTTTAGTTCTTAGATTTTTCTTTTGTTAGTTTATCATCTTTCTATTGGTTCTTTTGATGGATGCTAAGGTTCCGTTCGCATCCTGACTTGCTAGTATATGACCCCGAAATTGAAAGAACGTTAAGGCGTGCTAAGCAAGTCCGAAAGCAACTAGAGTTTGAGAACTTTCTTCGTTCTCAAGATGAAACTTTGGCCACCAAGAACACTTTTGTTCATTCCTCTAACTCTGACTTTGAACCTGAAAGACCCTTTGATTGTGCTCACGCAGGTACCCATAATATGGCTGAACCTCCTAGAGTTACATTACAGCAAATGGGCGAGGCTAGCATGGCCCTTGAAAACCAACCAGTTCGGTACCCCGAGTTAAACGAGAATTTTGAACTCAAGACTGGGTTGATTAATCTTCTGTCGAGATTCAATGGGATGCCGGGAGAAGATCCCATAAAGCATCTTAAAGATTTTGACGTCATCTGTGCTACTACCCGGAGCACGTGCATGCTTTCCATTTCTAACCTCCTTGATTATTTTCCATGTATAAATCATTAGATAAACTAATTGTGATTGAATAAACTTATCAACATTGACATTCCTAGGTTAATTGTGATGAAGAGAAATTTACATTCACTTTCAAACCACATGAAGTTATGACCCTACAAAAAGTACCAAATATAACATACTTATCCCACAAAAAAGTGATTGTAGATATAAACATATATTTCTCCGATGCCACAAGAAATTATAATATTAAAGGAGGAAACAATAAACAAAAAATTATATATCTCTTACCTTAATGCCTTGTTAATCTCTTGTTTTATCTCATCAATTGGATCATTATTATTGTACAAACCACCCGACTTGTTGACATGTCTCCCTACATAACAAGTTACACGATTATGACCTTGTTGCCCACAAAGGCTACAAAGTTGGAATTTGCGATGTGACTAGGATGTTGGAGGGTCCCTAATGAGCCTATCTCATATGGGAACCTCATCACGACATCCATCAACCTGTATAACATCTTCACTTCACCATTTCTCCATTGTGTTTGTAGCTCAATCACGAGCGCTGTTGAATTTTCCATCAATGCCTGCACCAATCCATCAAAGTACAATATTGACTAGATTTTAGAGAATCCCATTGGAATCCATTTTGCTGATGAATTCCATCCTTGACATGTTTGGTCCATCTATGCAAAACTAGACAAGTGGACAATTGTGTAATGTCTAATGCCACAAGAATTACAATTATATGTTCACATGAAATTCCAAAAGGTTCTAGTAAAAAACAAGAACTCCTTAACTACAATGGATCATCGCAATACATAATATTTCAAGTATTATCAGCTTTCTCAAGCTTACACACAATATAGATAGTGTATGAGCCACATTCTTGTGTCTTGAAAAATTTCATGGATCCAACCCTTATGATAATCGGGTGAAACAACATAAAAATTTCCCTAGTGTATTCATCAAAAGCAGACCTCTCGAGAGATTTCAATTGTGTTTGCATAACTGGAACTCTATATGCACATTCAAAATCAGCTAGGCTATCCTCAAACCGTATATAAGACACATCTATTGAAATCCTCCACAAAATCTCTCATGTTATACCTTGATTTCACATACTTGGTAATTATAGAATACAAACCTTCACATCTAGAAGTTGTTCTAAACTCAGTAAAGAACTTACCTTTCTCGTGAGCAGTAGCCCAAGCTTATCTATTGTCATACATAACAAAGATCCACATCTTCTCTTGGACCCCAAACTCTTCCACCATCTGAAACCACTTTCTATGGAAAACACAAATCTCATAATCTCCCAACATGCATTTCTTGAATAATTGAGTAAAGCAGGGATTCCCAATGTTGCTCGTTGCATTAAGAATCAGATGTCATGCACATAATCTGTGATGTTCATTAGGTAAAACCACATCTATTGCATTCTTCATGGCATGTGCACTATCCATGATAACTGAAAGTGGTTATTTTCCCTTCATTGCTTCCAACAAGCGTTGCAAAAGCCACACATGCGTGTCTTCTGACTTATCACATACAAGGGCAGCTACAAAAATCACTATTCTATTATGATTATTGACTCCATAAAAGACCACCAGCGATATCTTATGAGCATTTTTCTTGTATATAGTGTCGAATGCAAGCACATCCCAAAAACACTGTAGTCTAACTGACTTACATCGCCGCAACAAAAAATATTATGTATAGCTCTTTGACCATCGACTTCATTCCTACAGAACATAAGAGAGTCAGTTACTTGAAGTCCATTCGAAAAATCAAGTACAGCATGAGCAACTCTAGGAAGTATGCGCCTTTGCTTTGCAAGTCTATTATACATGTTCATTTCCAAAAATCCAATGTTGTAGTAGCCACCACACGAAGATTCAAGTTCACCATATATTTTGCAAGGTGCTAGCCCTCCATTTCACATGTTCCTTCCACATATATCTCCCTCAGTCATCTTCATGTGCTCTAAAGCATAGATGTGTATATAGGAGCAAGGTACTCATGATTGTGTGAATTAGAGAATTGTGAAACAATCCATCAACCACTGGACATATCAACCCTAACTTGCATCATAGTTGGGCACCCACAACGGGTTTCTCCTCGAGGTTCCTTTGTATTTTTTGAAACTTTTCTAAACGAAAACCTTTGCGTGTGCAAACAAAATTTTGCACCTTAATCACACCCTTGTATTTCCTTGTGTGGCTTTTTCACCCAGCAAACCCTATTCTCTTTGCGTATGAATTGTACAACCCAAAGGCTACCAAACGATTAGCAAAGTGGAATCTTCAAATACCTTTAGAAGCTATGTTCATGAAATCAATTTTACCAATGTCTTCCCAATCACCAATGCGATATCCTTCATTTAGCAAAACATTCTCCGTCTTTTCATCAGCAGCAACATCATGGTTTTTTTTTCCATATTTTGCAATGTCTCCAACCTCCAAATTTAAAATTTCTTCCATTTAAAGTCTTCAATTTCCGGTGCCCAAAAAAAAGGAGAAAATACACCTCCAGTATCATCATATGTAAATGATAAATATTCAAATAAATTAATTAGAAGATACTTTTTTGGTAAAATGATAGAAGAAAAATGAAAAGAAAACAAGCAGCAAAACTAAAGTAAGTCATGATGCAAGATTGAACAAATTTCCTGCTGGGACTGTAAATACTCAGCCTACAGACTGCATAATCTAGTTACATTCTATGCCAAGGCAATTGCAACATTATTGGTCGAGCGTTGAATTTTCACAATTCTAGCTCTCCACATCCATATAAGGATATCATGAATTTTATAAAGGAAATCAGTAGAGAATTGATTAGTAGCATCATCAACTTATTGATTTCAATTTATATAAATAATAAATATAAAAAATTAATTAGAAGATAATTAAAAACAAATAATAAATATATGTCATCTTCGATCTTGTTGGATTTAAATAAATAAAGTTGTATTACCATGAATATAAATAGCCAATTCAAAAGAGCAGGGGCAAGGAGAACTGGACAACAACAAGCTGCACAAAAGAAGCAGAGAAGATCGGCAAGCCGGCACCACGGCATTGGAGACCGCCGAGGAGACGACGATGTAGAAACAGGAAGCCGCGAAGCCACAATGATAAAGACACGAATGGTAGCAGGGGATGTGAGAAGATAAGAGATAGGGTGTGTGATTCATGCATCAATGATCGCGATAAGAAGGGATTGTAAGCTTTTATGTAGCCTTTATTAGTTTATATTAGTAGAATATTCCATTTGCTTTAATGTATTTTGAATTAATGTATTTAGTTAGTAATTTGGGCTTTGTAACAGAGGGCTAGGGATTTTATGTCTAACCAGCAATTATAGAATAATTGAGTTTCACCTTAGTACTAAAAAGTAAAAACGCTAAACACTAGAAAACCAAGGTCCGGCCGACCGTGGCCTTCAAAACCATTCATTTCTAAGGCTCAAACTTTAGTATAGTGAAGATTTGTATTGGATAAAAAACAAGTACGAAGTTACATGACTAAATTCAGTTAAGCGCATATGGGGCAAACTATTGTGCTTTTTTTACCCATTGATAAATTACAATTTGAGCACTGCAAAACGGAATATAATCGAAGTCTGCAACCATTCTCTCATGAAAACCATTAAAATGTTACCATTTTCAATATTCCAGGCAACCACAAAAAGCATCATGATCCCAACATAACTGATATTTAAATAATATGCAGCAAAAGAAAATGAAGTTCTTAACAAAATTGAACCAACAAGGCCTACAAGTATAAAATGAGTTTAAGCTCGGGGAGCAGCTCCCGCTCCAGCAGGACGAGGTGCCTGACCAGGTTGACCGGGCCTCTGTGCATCATCCTTTAAAAGAAACAAAATGACACTAATCAAACAACTGGAAGTGAAACATAATAATAGCCATGTCCAGTTTCATAATAACAAAAACTAGTTTCTTTCACAAGGGAACACAGCACAATGTGTTTGGACACAACATAATTTGCATTATGCTTCAGCAGAATACATGCATCAATTCAACAACCAAAGTGCCACCAACAAACTCAAAAACAAGATCATATCAAAAGTATTAATTAAAAATTATGTTCAATCAGTCATTCCTAGCAATGAGCTACTCCATAATCCATATGAAACAATTGGTGCACATTACAGTGAACAAGTAAAAGATTTCAGACGAAAATAGACATACCCTGCGCCTGGCAAAGCGCTGTGGAGGCTCACGGTTCCTCCTATCAGTGCGAGAACGCACCCTCACAACGTGAGAGTGGATAGCACATGAAACACAATACTGCATCTTCACATACAGCTTCGGAAGAGTGTATTCTACAATAATAATAACAATTAAATAAACGGAAGAAAAAACCAAATCTTGAACGAAGAAAGATATAGATCGGGTAAGAATCATTACGCTCATAAACACAGGCTTCCTGAACATCACGAACTGCAGCCTGTTCAACAATGTTCCTCACAAGAAACCTCTTGATTGATTTGTCCTAATAATATTGGGGGGAAAATTAGAAAGTTCGTCGATTCAAGAGCGGCATGAGAGAAATCTGAAAGGAGAAAAGGAAAAAGAGGAGAGTACCTTGGGGCAGCACTTGCCGCAATTGGAGCAGCGGATGAATTTGACGTGGCCACGGCCATGCTTGTTTCTTCCACCGTTCCTGCGCTTGAAGGTCTACAAAATAGATAGAATGTTAGGATTAAGCAGTGAAGGAGAAGAAATTGAAATATGATGAGATGAGAGGAAGAAGAGATCGAACCATGGTTGAAGCTCGTTACGCTGTGAAGCTAGCTAGGGTTCTGGAGGTGGCACCCTCTATTCAAGTGTATGTGCTGTGCTTGTTTGTACAACTCTAGGGTTTTATGGGAGTCTGTTGTTTGGGAAGTTGGGTAAGGATTAGGGGTGTTCGCTTAGTGTGGGGCTTGGCCTGTTTCTTCTTTTTTGGTCCGTGCTTGGTTTTTTCTTGCGTCCTGGCCCATCAGTCCATCACCCTGTCCAAAGAAAACGTTCTTAACTATATCTAAAACAAGTTATTGATTGCTAACCAATTTTACTATTAAGTTAAGGGTCATGCGGTTAGGTTGTGGGTAGGGTTCTAGTGATGGTACAATGTCCCAAAAAAAAGTTATTTTTTTCTTAAAAACTTATTGATTCTTTTAATAACAGAAACACTATTAAGAAAAAAAAATAACAAAAACACAAAAAATTATGAAATTGTTGTAAATGATTGAGCGGCTAAGCAGCCCTTTACTTTGCGCGCACTATGCACGCATTGTAAATCAATAATGGCCGTCAATTCCTAATCAAGTTATTATGTTGCATAGTAAATGAATCATAGCCGTTTATTCCTTTTAATGAAATAATAAATCTTCAACTATAAATAGAGCTATGATTTCATAAGTTTTTCATATTCAGAAATCAATAAGAATTTCATTCTCTTGCTCTCTCTAGCTCTCTCTATTGTTTTTCTCTTGTTCTCTCTTTTATAGCTTCAGTTTTATAACACGTTATCAGCACAAAGCTCTGATTGATTCGCTCTGAAGCATGAGAGCTCTAAACTTGAGTAAGAGAAAATCCAAGGTAATGAATTTTAATTATGTCAAAATATCCTTTTAATATCCCTATGAAGAAATTGTATATCTTGGAAGATAACAATCCAAGATGATTGAATGGGTCTTGAAGACACCATTAAGATTAAACCATGAACCTTAAATTATGATGATTAATTGGTATGTTCTGAAAACACTAATTTGATGTGGATCTAGAATGATCACATATGATCGGTTCACATGGATAATAATGTTCAATTCTTAGTATGCTCTGTGGTTGCGGTATAATCCGATCTTCCACATCAAAAAGGAATTGTTTAAAAATTTGACATGGTTATTATTTGAAAAAGTGTGGTACAATTAAGATGAGTACCTTATGCTAAAAGATCTTGAAGATCTTTGGAACAATAATTCAAAAGGAAAGATATTAACACCTAAGAGATGTGTTTCTATTAGCACATATAAATTCATTATTATGGATTATGATAGTTTTTTATCTGCCAGAAGCAGTAATGGCACGTTTTTATAAAAGTGTTCCAGTAAGTGCAGAAAAGCGTTATAATTGAGATGTCACGCTTTTGAGTATACAGCACGCTTTATAAGTATAAACATATGACACGCTTTGAGAAAATGCATCACTTAAAAAGCGTGCCAATTCTCTCTATAACTATGCTTCAGTATGCATGGCATATAAAATGTGGTAAAATCTATAATCAAATGCCACCCTTGTAAAAGCGTAGCCATAAAGCTGTTATGCAAAAACATTGCGTACACTATGAAAAATTATTAAAAAATTATCCAATCAAAAGAGTAAAACTTAATATTCATATTACCTGAAGTATATGAATGAATATTTTTGAGATCTTTTATTCCCGAAAATAAATATATATTGAAGAAAATTTTAATGATTTATATGATTTTATATAATTATGAGAAATTATTCTATGGCTTCTATTATAGTTTATCATCATTAAGTTGAAAATTATCTTGACTTATTATAAGTTTATTATCCCCAATATCTCAGTTTCATAAAGAGATGATAAATTATAGATATGAAATTGGTATTATAATTAATAATTTGACATATTGGTTGATAATATTCTCATGGTAGCTTATTATATATTTAAAATTTTATGAACCTTAGAGTTATTCATAAAATATGATTTCTAGTACTTCTATAGATACTTGAGCTACCATGATAGGGAGATATTATGTTGAGTAAGATCAATTGAATTTTTACTTGACAAATAATATTTTCAAAATATGAAAAAAAATTACATATAGTATTAAATTTAAATATTTATATTAATTAATGATCAAAGTGAAAGTGTTAATGGTATTATATAATTATTTTAAGATAGAAGTCAATTTGTTATATATGCAAATTTATTTGTTGGTTTTCTTATATACATATTTAATTATATAATTAATTAGTATAATATCTTTAAAGATATGGATGATCATAGTTTCTCAACAAAATCAGCTTAAAGATAACTTCTTTGAATTCAAATATTTGATTACAATTATACGGTGTTATTATTTATAACTGTTGTTTGCTGTATTTTGTCACTTTATATCTTATACTTGCAGTATTTGGTAACTTTGTTTACATATATAATAGTTATTTGAACAAAAAGTATTATATGTATATACATACTCCAGAAGAGTTTATCTAATTTTCAAAAATGAAAATAATGAAATAATTTTAATCTCTAAAGAGATATGATTTAGTCCCTGAGAAATAATTAATCAAGTTTGATAAACTCAAATGCTCCAGAAGAGCTATTATTTTAATTATCATAAAACTTATTAGTTTTAAAGGTATTCACTGAAATGAATATTGATGGGGCAATAAATTGAGAAAATGATAAGTATCTTCGTATTTTAGTTGTGATTATACGAAAAGTAAAGAATCACATGTATAGTAAACCAGAAGTTTACTTATACAAAATATTTATCAGTTGACATGATAAATATATGAGAAAGTGGATGAAAACTTATGAGTACTTATTGGAAGACCAAAAGATTCTTTAATATAATAAGTTTTCTTATATGGTATGTTCTCAATACTTAATGGCCATCACCAACAAAAGTTTGGATTTTTGAAATTTCCAGATGGAATTCATAATGATACATGTGTGAAGAATTTTCCACCATGTAAGATCTAATGAGACAGTTCGTGTTCATGATGTATACGTATATAAGACAGGCATACATATTTGACTTGCAACCTGAAGTTTGCATGATTACTTGCGCAAGTATTTGATCTAAGAACACAAAGTCTCCATGATCCCATCAAACTTTATGTTCACAGTGTTGGTGAAAATGATTATTATGTGGCCAATGATGAATGTGATTGAACATCCAGAAGTTTATGTTTCTATACAAATTGAATCACCATTATTGTTTATGGAATGCCTCAAAATTTTTGCTACACTAAATATGAGAACAAATCCACATAAACATTTTTTATTAAACAAATGTTATTGTAGCACTTGAAAGTTATAGTAACATAAAAAATTCTTCCTCAAATACTAGCTTTGCCCTGAAGCCAAATATTTCAATTTTAAAGTTTGAGGAACTATGATAAAAGTTCCTTATTTGAAATATATGTTGGATATGATTTTCCTTTATTAATGGGATGTATCTGAAGGATTACTATGTGTTCATAACACGCAGCGGAAGTAATTAAGTAATCCTTAATTGATCTATTTTGTGTTTAAGATTTTATTCAAACAATATATATAGATCAGATCTAAATACCTGAATAGTAAACGAAAAGCTTTATCATTCGAACGTACGAAGGGCTATGCGTGTCCACACCGAGAGTAAGCTTTGCTATCAATACTTTCATCAATGAAAATAATTGAGAAGCCTCTTGCAACTCTTTGCAACCAAAATTCTTCACTAAGAACTAGAATTGTATGTTTGTGTGTAGAAGCAAAGGAATGATACTTCATCGAATGAATACTTCTACTAATGTGCACTCCTATTTATAGTGTGAGGTAGTGTCTGATTTAAATCTTTGAAATCTGATATGATCTTATCTTATCTTATTTCAGATTTAATCTTATTTAGTTTCAAATTGAATCTTATCTAGTTTCAAATTGAAGTCTTATCAATTTGAAACAAATTCAGATAGGATCTTATCCAATCTTTAAATTTAAAACAGATTCAGATAGGATCTTATCCAATCTTTCAAATTTTGAAACTTATTGTAGAATAACAGATTATTCTTAACCATCACTCAAATACTCTCAATTATCATAATATTATTATATTATTGGTGCTAGCAAACAATATAATAATATTTCATTTGAATTAAGATAATTATCTATTTGATCAAATCAAATAATAATTTAAATAATTCTTTAGCAAAGATCAGAACACTCGTTAGTGTGTGACCCCATAGATTCAACACTAAGCGGGTAGCAAACTAGTCATATTGAATTTACTAATCGAGGTTGGCATCTAGCAATACTCCTCGACGACCCGATAGTATGAAGTAATTTTACTAATCAGAACCATTGAATAACAAAGTATAATTCCTTCCATCTTTCCAGCTATTAGTTAACCTTTAGAGTATGGTTTAGCTGTCAAACTCTAACTTGTTACCAATATTTATAATGAACTGATGAATGACTCAAGAACTCATTTCTTTATTCATTCAATCTCCTTGGCCAAGGCTTTTCTTTAATT
>JASCZI010060899.1:0-22277 GCA_036250425.1 Stylosanthes scabra
TAGATTAGAATAAGGATTTACATACTAATAAAGGCAAGCCTGGCGCGTGGAGTGTTTTGCTTGTCAAACCACTTGGTTGACCAAAACCACTTGTTCACCTAGAATTTATCTCCATACATTTCCTTTACAATACAATACGAAAAATATAAATATGATTCAACACAAAAAAATTTACAAAATACATGAATATAACATACTATAACATGAAAATAGTTACGTATAATACAAAAATAATGTATCTCAATACAGAAATTAAAATAGAAGAAAAAACGAAAAGTATATAAATAAAACTATGAAAATATAAAGTGATTTTCGTAGATTAATTCAATAAAATATATACATGTTATCAGATAAGAGGGGTAAACTGTGGACGCGGAAGCGTGAGGATACACACAAAAGCCAGAGGCTCCTTCTTCGTAACATCGTCGTCTCTTTGCGGGCAAGGCAAGCCATGCATGCAACCAAGAAAAAGGGGCGAGAAAAAAAAAGCAACAGGATAAGAAGCATTCATATTCTCATTTTATTCCATCCACATCTCTTCCTTCTTAATTAATAATAATAATTACGAAGTTTCGTTAGCACTCACCTTCTAAGTTCTAACCAGGCAGGTATGCACCCTACCGTACTGTTGTACTTGTACTTCGAATCTAAAGCTACTTCATGTCCTTGTCAAGATGACTGATTGGACTAATTGCATAATAACCAAATTAATTTCTTGTTTCCACACCTTGCAACTAACTCCCATATGTATAATTTTATGTGATAATCAGACAGTAATACTTTTTTGGACATAATCCATTATTATCATTATTATTATTATTATTATTATTATTATTTGATACATTCGACTGCATGTACCTTTAGATGAGTTTATTATTTAAGTAAAGTTTAGTTGGGCTTCACACCTTGACACCTATAATACACACCTACCTAAATTCTGTATAAGGATTTGTCACACAATCTTGTGGTAAAAGTAGCGAAAAGATTAGGAAAGTAAAAGGACTATAAAAAGATATATAGAATGGTAAAGAAAAAAAAAAAACGATTCGTGAATTTGCCACGGATTTTCCATTCAGTTTTGCATGTATTTTTGTACCTAACATTAGCTACGTTAATTTCATTAACTTATTTAGAATTTTCGGATTGCTGGGAAATTCACCTTGAAATACAAATAACAAGAAAAACAGTTAGTCATATTTTCAAGAGTAACTGCACTCTATATGGCACCTAACAACCTTGAAATTTTATGATGTAGTGTCTATAACGATATAGAAAATAGTTTCTGTGTTTCTATTTATTATAGGAACTAATTAAAAATATATAAGATCCCTTGATTAGAATATAAAATTGTGGGGTCCAGCCAGCTGTGCAAACAGTGAATCGCTGTTTGCACAGTAACCGGCGGTGGGGTTGGTGTTGAAAAAAACGCGTTGTGAACAGTAATTTGGTTACTGTGCTATACTATTTACCGAGACGTATTTGTACTGTTCACATATACGGTTTTCGGTATTATACTTGTATGCATATACGGGACTGTTGATCTATACGGTTACTATTCATATGGTTACTATTCACGGATACGTATTTCTTCGTATTTTTCGCTGCGCTGTGCTGATTGATCATCTCTGTATCTATTGTCGCATTTGAAGGCTATCGTAGCTTTATACCGTGAAGATCCCAACAAAAATAGCTATAATCTCACATTTGTTTTAATTTATATATTTAATATTTAATTTGGCTTGCATTCACAACAGATTAATCACTTAGTAGTTAAGAAATTATCGAAATAAAATAAAATCTTGTTTTTAAAGAAGACGCGTGACGATATATGGTCAAAGAAAGAAAGAACACGCCATCTCCTTGGTAATGGACACATCATATTCTTAATTATCCTTCAATTTGTTTGCCTAACCTTTCTCACCAATACAATACACCATAGTCCCTACTATATAATTTGCATGTTACATTGATGCAATACACACACAAACCGAAATTTTTTATCATCCAAACTTGGTTACTCTTTACACACTAAACAAGTAGTAATCTTTGTTTGTTAATTTGTTCTTGAATTGAACAATTTGAATGAGCTTGCTTACAAGAATGGAGCGCATTGAAGCACTATTCCATGCACCAAAACCCAGCAAAAAGTGGCACTCTGCTTTCTTAGCCATATATTCTTCACGAGTCCTCGCGTCACACTTCACACTCAACAAAACCAAACCAACAAAAATCAAACCTTCTCCATCATTCACCGTCATTGATTTTAATCCACAGAAGCCCTTCAAAATCGACCAAACCACTCTCACGAAGATCGTCAAAGAAAAAGACCTTACTACCCTCAAGAACCACGGCGGCATTGAAGGCATAGCTAAAGCCCTCGAAACCGACGCTGAAAACGGCATTGGCATCAAAGGAAACGAATTTGTGGAAGATGACGTGTCAAGAAGACGGCAAGTATTCGGTTCCAACACTTACCCGAAGCCACGTTCTAGAAGCTTCTATCACTTCGTGTTGGAAGCTTTCAAAGACGTTACGATTCTCATCCTCTTGGGATGCGCAGCGCTTTCTCTCGGCTTCGGAATCAAGCAGCATGGACTCAAAGAAGGTTGGTACGATGGTGGAAGCATCTTCCTTGCCGTGTTCATCGTCATCTCATTATCTTCTGTAAGCAATTTCAGACAGAATAGACAGTTTGACAAGTTGTCTCAGCTCAGCAACGATATACAAATCGATGTGGTTAGAATGGGAAGAAGACAACAGATCTCGATCTACGATATCGTCGTCGGCGACGTCGTTTGCTTGAAGATCGGCGATCAGGTTCCGGCGGACGGGCTATTCGTCGACGGACACTCGCTGCGGATCGACGAATCGAGCATGACCGGGGAGAGCGATCATGTGGAGGTTAGCAGGGTCAACAATAATCCGTTCTTGTTATCCGGAACGAAGGTGGTTGACGGTTACGCGAAGATGGTGGTTACTTCCGTTGGAATGAAGACTACCTGGGGCGAGATGATGAGTTCGATAAGCCGCGATGTTAACGAGGAAACACCGTTGCAAGCTCGCCTTAACAAGCTCACTTCTGCAATCGGGAAGGTTGGTTTGGCGGTTGCTTTTCTTGTTCTTGTTGTTTTGCTTGTTCGTTACTTCACCGGGAACACATATAATGAGAATGGAATAAAAGAGTATAACGGGAGGAAGACAAAGTTCAGTGATGTGATGAATGCTGTGGTTGGAATCGTGGCGGATGCGGTTACAATTGTCGTTGTCGCGATCCCGGAAGGGCTGCCGTTGGCGGTTACGTTGACTTTGGCTTATTCCATGAAGAAAATGATGGCGGATCACGCTATGGTGAGGAAGCTCTCAGCGTGTGAGACGATGGGATCTGCTACCACTATTTGCACGGATAAAACAGGAACACTCACACTCAACGAGATGAAGGTGACCAAGTTCTGGATGGGATTAGAGCCTGTGATGGAGAATGCGTATTCATCCGTTGCGCCTTATGTTCTTGAATTGATCCAAGAAGGTGTGGCTATGAACACAACCGGTAGCGTTCACAAGTCGGAATCCGGTTCGGGTTTCGAGTTTTCCGGTAGTCCTACAGAGAAAGCAATACTCTCATGGGCGGTTTTGGAGTTGGATATGAAGATGGATGAATTGAGAAAAGGATGCTCCATAATTCAGGTTGAGACGTTCAACTCAAAGAAGAAAAGGAGCGGGGTTTTGTTGAGAAGGAAAGTGGATAACACTGTCAATGTTCACTGGAAAGGTGCTGCTGAAATGGTGCTGAAAATGTGTTCAAAGTATTACGATGCTTCTGGAATTGTGAAAGATCTTGACAGAGAAAGTATGATGAAATTCGAGAACATCATTCAAGGAATGGCAGCTAGTAGTCTTCGCTGCATCGCTTTTGCACAAACAGAAGTTGAAGATGGAGAGGGTAAAGCTATGGTGAAAGAAACTGATTTGACTCTAATAGGATTAGTCGGAATCAAAGATCCGTGCCGGCCGGGGGTGAAGGCGGCGGTGGAGTCTTGCCAGAATGCCGGAGTTAACGTCAAAATGATTACAGGGGACAATGTTTTCACAGCAAAAGCAATAGCAACCGAATGCGGCATACTCCGACATGATCAAGACATGGCTGGTGCGGTGGTGGAAGGGGAGGAGTTTCGCAACTACTCGCCGGAGGAAAGACTGGAGAAAGTGGAGAAGATCTGCGTGATGGCGAGATCTTCTCCGTTCGACAAGCTTCTCATGGTAGAGTGCCTTAAACAGAAGGGACACGTGGTTGCGGTGACAGGGGACGGAACAAACGATGCGCCGGCACTTAAGGAAGCTGATATTGGACTCTCCATGGGGATTCAGGGCACGGAGGTGGCGAAAGAGAGCTCCGATATTGTCATATTAGACGACAATTTCGCCTCGGTGGTAACGGTGTTGAGGTGGGGAAGGTGTGTTTACAACAACATTCAGAAGTTTATACAGTTTCAATTGACAGTGAATGTTGCTGCACTTGCGATTAATTTCGTGGCGGCGGTGTCGGCCGGCGAAGTTCCCCTCACGGCTGTGCAACTTTTGTGGGTGAATTTGATCATGGACACGTTGGGAGCATTGGCACTTGCAACTGAAAAACCTAGCATGGAGTTAATGGAGAAACCACCAGTTGGAAGAACAAAGCCTCTGATAACAAACGTGATGTGGAGGAACCTTGTGGCACAAGCTTTGTACCAGATTGCGGTTTTGTTGACCCTTCAGTTCAGAGGTGAGTCTATCTTTGGTGTTAGTGAAGGGGTTAATGACACTTTGATTTTCAACACTTTTGTTATGTGCCAAGTGTTCAATGAGTTCAATGCGAGGAAATTGGAGAAGAGGAATGTGTTTAAGGGGTTGCATAGGAGCAAGTTGTTCTTGGGGATTATTGGTGTGACAATGGTACTCCAAGTTGTGATGGTTGAGTTTTTGAAGAAGTTTGCTGACACTGAGAGGCTGAATTGGGGGCAATGGGGTGTTTGCATTCTTCTTGGTGCTGCTTCTTGGCCAATTGGTTGGGTTGTCAAGTTGATTCCTGTCCCAGAAAAGCCATTTCTTGATTTCCTTAGTATCAAGAAGTGAAGACCCAAGATGAGAACATTTATTCAGCTATACATATAGAAAAAAAAATCATTGTATTTATTTCTTTCATTTTATTATAGATTCTTTATTTTTTGAAATAAATATTCCTTTGTAAATTATTTGATTCTTTAAGAGAAAGTCTTGCTTATCAATATTATTGGTAATCAACATTAACTAACAAAACTAAAATATTAATATTTTTTTGTTTATTTCTATGAATTGGATTTTTTATTTTATTTATTACATTTTTATCTCTTATTGATTGTTATTGGCTAAAAGAATAATGTTAGTCCCTAGCATAATTAATTCTTTAAGTAAAAAAAAATATTTCTACACCCTTTTAATAGACATCCAATTTATATCCATATAAAAATACGATTATTATAAATTAAATATATCAACAATGTTAAGTAATCAATAAAAATTCAGTCAATATTAACTTAAATTGAATGTTTTATTTTTTAAGGTTTCGAATGTTCTGTATAGGGTTCGGATGTTCTATACTTACTTTAGGTTTCAAATGTTTTAAGCTTGCTTTAGGTTTCGGATGTTCTATAACTTTCATTGTGGATGTTCTATAAACAGTGATTATAAATGTTTTATTTTTTATTGGCTGATTTATTGATTAAAAGATTATTGGTTACTTATACTTTTCCTAAATCAATCTTTTATTAGACGGATTATAAAAAATGAAAGGTAATTAACATATTAAAAATCATATTTTATATAGATGTCAATTTGGTGTCTACTAAAATGGTACCGAAATTGAAAAAGGATGCAAAATTCAGAGTCCACAACTATTTTTCATGAATAAAATGGTTTAAATTATCTCATTGCATTCTCTATAACTTCAAATTCATTTTTCTTTATGGTCGACTTCTAAGTGGGGAATACGCTATGAAGCTTCCTATCAAATTTTAGAGATTTATTTTCAAGCTCTAAATAGATGAATTTTTGTGTACACTTAACGTTACTTTAACTGGTTTGGTCATATACTCATATCATACGCAAAGTAATAATTTGTATTAGAAACGTAAAAATATTTCGCAAATCACACACATCATACTACGATTCCTTTTTTAACAGAGCTTCTCAACGTTCGAACCAGTTACCTTTAAAATCATGGCTTATGAGTGCATAACTGGCACATGGATCACATGGTACTAGAGATTGCAGTAGTAACTGCTTATGACAACGTGGATGAGTTCAATAAAAAGAAAGGAACACAGATTTTGTATGCTACCTCAACTAGTAATTCCCAATTATGTTGCATAACACAACCTAAAGATATTTTGGTTTCTTCTCTCAAAGAGATTACATCCCAGAAATTATGATTGTACCACCTTTTCTTTTTTCTTTTTTTTTTTTTAACACTTTCTCTTTATGGTTTAAAGATAAATATTTTATCTTCTCTGTTCTCTCTTTTCTTATCAATCACTTAATTCAAAAAATAAAAGCTTACAAGAGAGGTATACAAACAATAGAAAGAAGTATCAACTATCAAGGCTACAAAGTCATTGGTTATATTAGTAATTTCCACCAAAAAGATGAAACAAATTTAGCATCCTTAGAATTTTATCAAAAAGAAATGTAGCAACAATACAACTTCTTAGTGCTTATATTATATCATTTTAGAACTTTTGGTGCAGAAATCATTAATACTTTTGACATCTGCAATTCTGCATGCAGCATCTGCTCAAGCATAAAAAGGAATCTTCCGTCAATGCCCAAAGGGTGCTTCAGTAAATAAACATGTTCAAGTTTTTGCTATAAATAAATTGCAGCCTCACCACCTCACTTCATGTCAAATATAATTGCACCAAAAAATGAGGAACACAAGAAATGCATCATTAGCAAGTGAAATTAGTATATGGAGGTCTCCAATTCCGTACCTCTTTGGAGGCATGGCTCTTCTTTTTGTTCTTATTTCTGTTGCATTGGTGATACTTATTTGCTACCACATAAAGCATGCTTCTTCTTCTTCTTCAGATTCATCATCTGAAGGTGAAGAAGAAATGAAAGAAACAATAATGCCTAGTAAGGTAGTTGTTGATAATAATGAGGCCAAGATTCTTGTGATTATGGCAGGGGATGAAATCCCTTCCTACTTAGCTGAACCAATTGCTTCTTTGAATCATTGCACTTGTGAAGCTAATCCAACAACACCTTCATCAAGTTAAATCAATGGGAAAATGCTAACCAATTGATTAGAAACAAAGAAACAACGATTTTAGGTCCGGCGAATGTGTTAAGCAATTAAGAGTATCTATGTAATTTTGTCTTATGATGAAGGATCAAGGTCTATAGGTAGTATTGGGAAATACTAGGTGAACAATGTTTTTATAACTGAATTCCAATCAAGTCTCTAAAGGGTTACTAATTTTGATGTTATTAAATTTTTAATTAATGTATCTTGATCTGCTTATGTGTGTTCAGTCTCTATCTTTTTTGTTTTTCTAATGGTGTTTCTGTTCAAGTGTTAGTGTGTGGTCTTTAAACTATGGGGGCCAAAATGTATATATTAAAGATATCAGGGGTAAATCCATAAATATATTTGTACTATTATCATTTTGTCCACAAATTTCATCCTTTGATAGTTTCTTTCTGTTTTTTTATTATTCTTGCTGTCATTTTCTTTTTCCCCGTGCCACTCAGATTTCCCTTGCTTTCTGGACCGAAACTCCCTTTCCATGTTGTCACCAATAATATTTTTTTTATTTTTTAAATCAAAATGATTCTCAGTGCCACGAAGATTCGCCACCCTCCACAATTGAATGGTCGGTAATTTGAAAATTAAGCAAAACAAAAATTTAATTTTAATTTAATAAAGTAACCATTATTATTATTCTATTCCGAAAAGGCAAAAACTTTCTTTCCGTTTTTTCAGGCGTGAGGAGTCAAATTCAATTTTGCATTCTTCTTCTTCCTTTTTCTGTTCATGATTTATTTATATTTACCGGAAGTGTAGAATTGAAGGCAGAAATCTGTTTGGAGAGGAAGAAGAAGAGGAAAGAGGAAAAGTTATTGTTTTGGAAAAGCAGCATGAAGAAGCAGTTACAGTTACCTGGCGTTGATGCAAAATTGCAGAAGATTGCAGATTCAAACATGGATGAAGCACCCGCTAGAAGACGTGCACGTGAAGCCTTCAAAGATATTCAGCTTAACATTGACCATATTCTCTTCAAGGTACCCCCAATTATTTCTTTGTAAATTGAAAATAATTGTTTGGTTATGTATTTGTAATAATGAATCTCGTTTTTAGGCCTTTTTTTTTTGTGTGTGTGGATTTTGATACAGATGGTATTAATTGGGGGTGGGTGGGAACAGCTTCAATTCAAGATGGTTTTGGTTTAGGTGGATTTAAAAACATTGACTTTGTGATTGGTACTAGTAGTAACTGTGTCATGTGGCAGTTTTGTTTTTGCTGCTCCATTAATGGCTTCAACTGTGAGAAGGAATTAGGCCAAGGTATATAACCTTTTTAGTATTTAAGAAAAACTACTCTTGTGTCCCACTGTCCCCTACAATGAACCTTTGATATTTAAGTACTAGGTGGTTAGTTACACACACACACGTGACACATATATGTTGCTCTTAATGGAGCTCTAGTATTTCACACTGACCACAGCCAATCATGTATAGTGAAATTTTTCCAGTTTTCTTCAAATGCCATTTCAAATCTATCCATTTTATTTTCCTTTTTAACATAAAAAATGATATTTGCGCACTAAACTCAGCCACGATGTATTTATACACATGTAGTTTAACTCATTTTAACATGTATTTTGTATTTTAACTGTATTCTATAATAATGGCTAATTTTGATGACTGATTTTAATGTACAACTAGTATAACCCTTTAACATTTACTTAATCTTGGCTTTTGGTATGAACATATTTGTGAAGTGATCGGCTCATCCAAATTCTGAAGTGCCATGTCGTGCAAAAGTTTGTAAAATTTTACTTCCAAGGCACTTGTTAAGGTGTTAAATGTAGAAATTTTTGTTGAAAGCCTAAAAGTTTTGGGTTTATTTATTGCATGATTTTTTAAAAACTTGTTATGAAAACCATAATCTTAATTCCTATATATTCTATTTTGCAGACTCCATGTGATGGACTAAACATGAAAGAGGTGAGAAAAAAGGGCTTTATACAATCCATTGCTTGTTGTGCATCTTTGGTGGTTTTTATCAGATGATTGATGATTATCTGATATGCAATGCAACAGTCTTACGAGGTGAACTCAAGGGGTATTGAAATCTTCAGTAAATCTTGGCTTCCTGGGGCATCAAAGCCAAAAGCAATTGTGTTTTTCTGTCATGGATATGGAGACACCTGCTCCTTTTTCTTTGAAGGCATGTTCCTGGTATTAATAACATGTATTTGCAATTAGCTAGAGCAGTAATGCTGTGGATTAGCAACTCAAACGCGTCATGGAATTATTTTCAGGAATAGCTAGGAAGATGGCAGTAGCTGGATATGGAGTTTTTGCTATGGATTATCCTGGATTTGGTCTTTCAGAAGGTCTCCATGGCTATATCCCGAGTTTTGATAGTCTTGTTGACGATGTCATTGAACATTACTCCAAAATCAAAGGTAATTACTAATTAAACTCTCAGCAACTGCTCTGTCTGGAATTTTCAGTTGGTGTTAAATTATGCTGTCATAAATCTGTTGAGATGCCATTACTTTCTTCTTGCGAAGTAGATAAAATATGATTTCATTGTGTCCTGGTTGGTGGTTTTTTGTATTTTAGACATAGTGAAGTGATTAGATTGGCATAATATTTACTTCTGTTGTATCATTATAAATTAGTAGAAAGTTCAAAGAGGATATCAGAAGAAATTAGGAGTGGAAACCTAATTCATCAGGTTGAAGTTTTTCATTCATCTTTATTAGTCTTAACATGGAAATAATGAAAGTTCATTCTTTATGAAATTGGAAATTTATTAGTATATGCATTTTACGCTGAAAACAAGTTAAAAACATTGAGACTGAGAGTTTTGATCCTACTGTGACTGCATATGCAAAAGATTTGATTTATTATTTTGCAGAAAACCCAGAGTTTCATTCTCTTCGTACCTTCATATTTGGAGAATCAATGGGTGGTGCTGTTGCACTAAAGATGCACCTGAAACAACCTAAGGCTTGGGATGGTGCTGTTCTTGTTGCACCTATGTGTAAAGTAAGTTATTATTATAATTATTATTGTTGAGTTCTTAATCAATTAGGTGAGCTCAGGTGGTCTTTGTTATGATGTCTCTTTGACCAGAATCTCTGTGTAGATTGCAGATGACATGGTTCCATCAAAGTTGGTCACTCACATGCTGATTGCTATGGCCAATGTTTTTCCGAAGAGGAAGATGGTTCCGCAAAAGGATTTAGCAGAGGCAGCATTCAGAGATTCGAAAAAGAAAGAACAGGTTTGTATTTTATTATTGTGTCGTCTTCGTTTTCCTTCTGCTCCTAGTTTTCACTCCATGGTTGTCCAACTTCGTCGTTTAATTCTCTTCATAATACACCATGTTAATATCTCTTGACACCTTTTTCATGTCACTCCAGACAAAGTTTAATGTTATTGCATACAAGGATAAACCACGTTTGTGGACCGCTTTGGAAATGCTCAGAACTACTCAAGAAATAGACGAGCGTTTGGAAGAAGTAAGTTTCAAATTTCAAACTGGTCTTGCCTTTGTTGTTTTAAGTGTCTGAACAAATCTATCTTTACCTTGTGGAATATCTGGCAGAAATTTATTCTAGTTTTGAAAATAAATGACATGCTTGAACCCTATTTTGTAAAGGAATTGTTGGAATAAGGTTGATCTAGGAGCATTCATGTTATATAATCAAAACAAAAATGGTTTAAATTTCTAATGACTTCTATTGTCCATGGCATTGAAAATTGATCCCAGGCACTGAGTTTTTTATTAGATATGAAATTTCAAATATCTGCTATATCGGCGCAATAGTGCTATTGCATAGTGGAAATTTAGCAAAACGAATCCGCTATGGATACCTTGATCTCCTCTCAAGATTGTCACATATCCGCTATATTGGTGCAATAGCCCTATTGTATAGCGGAAATTTCACAAAACGTGATGAGCCGCGATCTGTTATTGATAATTAATGTTACCTTCAGGAGTAACCTTCAATCTGCTATTGTCACAAGCATGCCATATTTACTCATGTCAAGAACAGTAGAATAAAATTAATTGATCTTGACCTTTAATGGGTGTATATTACAGGTTTCTTTGCCAATATTAATCCTTCATGGGGAAGCTGATACTGTGACTGATCCATCAATAAGCAAAGCTTTGTATGAGAAAGCAAAAAGTTTAGACAAGACACTCAAACTTTACAAGGATGCTTACCATTCTCTGCTTGAAGGAGAGCCTGATGAACTAATAAACCAGGTCTTTGGTGACATCATTTCTTGGCTTGATGACCACTCTTCACAACGTACATAATCCTCCTCTTGTTAATTAATTTATACTCATTATTTTCTGCTATCTCTTAAATTCCAAAGAACAATAATGTTCAGATTGTTTTGTGAAAGAAATAAAATAGAAAATTGGTATTGCTTTTGTGGGGTTAGCTACTACCATTTTAGTCAATTATCCATGCTTCATGTGAATAATACACAAATGTTTTTGTGTAGGAGACAGGATTCTCCCATGAAAACCTTGACTGATTTAGTAATTAAAAATTGTTAAAAGAAGTCAACTGAAATTTCTTGAGAGTGATATATGGGGTATTACTCCTAAAAAAATAAGAGTAAACATTTTCGACTCCTAGAAAAATAAGAGCAAACATTCGACCCAATTATTTGCAATTTGGACATGACGCCCCTTGATGATTATAAAACCCCAAATCGACCCTTGACGAAGTGAAAAATTTGACCGATCAACCCTTGTAGCAGGTTAATTCGTCAATTTTTTTATTTCGTCAAGACCGGATCGAGGGTCTACTAAAAAAATGGTGTACTTAGTTAATGTTTTTATTTTAAGTGGTTTTTGTTTTTAAGATTTTATAAAAAGAAAGAAAGAAAGAAAGAAAAACATTAAAAACAATAAAATTTTATTTTCTATTTTCACTTATTATTATTTTTCTCTAAAAAATTTTAAAAACCAAAACACTGAAAATGAAAACAACACAACGCAAACCTGGATTAGAAAGATAATAGTTATTTTATGAAATGGTATAGAGAACTAAAAAGAGTTTAATCAAAGGGGACAAATCATAAAGATTCAGAAGGATCAGCAAATATTACGACAATTGGGAAAACAAAAACCCAAGGAATTGACATAGACAAAGTGAAACTGAAGTGCTTTTCCTTCAATTCACTTCAATTATTCATGATGAAAAAACACTCAGCAGAAAGCATTGCATTACAAGAACCAGGAATCTAGCTTCTGGATTGTTTGGCAAGCTTGAACCACTCGGTATGGAAAGATCCCTCCATGTCAGTCCTTTCATATGTATGTGCACCAAAATAGTCTCTTTGAGCTTGCACTAAATTAGCTGGCAATCTCTCCCTTCTGTAGGAGTCGAAATAAGCGAGACTAGCAGACATGCCCGGCGTGCTGATGCCCGAGTTGATAGCAAGAGACACAACTCTTCGCCAGGCTGATTGGCGATCAATGATCTCCTTCGCAAACTCCGGATCCACCAGGAGGTTAGCCAGATTAGCATTCCTGTCATATGCCTTCTTTATTCTGTCCAAGAATATGGCTCTAATGATGCAACCACCTTTCCAGATCCTTGCAAGTTCACCCAACTTCAAATCCCAACCCTTTTCGATACTCTTGGCGCGGATCAGATTCATTCCCTGTGCATAACTACAGATTTTCGCAGCGTAAAGAGCCTTCCTAACATCATCAATCAGCTTCTGCTTGTCTACTGGTTGATCACTCAAGATATCGCCGAAACCACCCGATTTGAACACCTTTGCAGCTTCAACTCTTTCCTCCTTCAATCCACTAAGGAACCTAGCATCCAAAGAAGCTTCAATAGTGGGAGCAGCAACTGATAACTCGGCAGCTTGCTGGACAGTCCACTTACCGGTACCCTTCATGCCGGTTTTGTCAAGAACCTTGTCGACCAGATGTCCATCTCCTTTATCATCCTTAATTCCAAATATATCTGCAGTGATTTCAATCAGGAAGCTAAGAAGTTCTCCCCTGTTCCATTCTGTGAAAACACTTTGTAGCTCCTCATTCGATAACTTCCCAACGGATTTCAGCACATCATAAGCCTCGGCGATTAGTTGCATATCACCATATTCGATTCCATTATGGATCATCTTAACGAAATTACCTGATCCGCCTTTACCAACATAAGTCACACATGGACCGCTGTCGGGGACTTGAGCTGCCACTTTGAGAAGAATGTCTTCTATGTATTTGTAGGCCTCAAAAGAGCCACCAGGCATCAAAGAGGGACCATTGCGAGCACCCTCCTCACCGCCCGAAACTCCCATCCCAAGGTAGAGAAGGCCTAATTCAGCCATGGCTTTCTCTCTTCTCTCGGTGTTCTCATACCACTCGTTACCACCATCAATGATGCAGTCACCTTTCTCCAAGTATGCCGAAAGGGTCTTAATGGTCTGGTCCACAGGGGCACCAGCCTTAACGAGCATTATTACGACTCTAGGCTTCTGAATGGACTGAACAAAGGATTCGGGGTCATGGTAGCCGTAAACTGGAAGATTTCCTTCCTTCTTCGCTCGTTCCACAGTCTCGTCAACCTTGGATGTGGTTCTGTTATATACTGAAATGGGAAAGCCCTTCTCAGCTATGTTGAGAGCAAGATTTTGCCCCATTACAGCGAGCCCGGCAAGGCCTATTCTCGTCTTTGTAGCCATTGTTTGTGTTCCTGTTCAATGAAACTAGCATGAAATTCTAATTTCTGAAGAACATGAGCTGTAAAGTAATTAAAACCTGATAGAGGACAAAACACAAGAAGAAAAACACTAACAGAACAGGTACAATAAACTTTTAGCTTATTCCAAGAATAAAGATGAAAGGGAAAAGAGGAGTCTTCTAATTCCAAGAATTCTTTTGTTTTGTTTCTGAAATATTTCTAATTGTACACAAAAATTATTCAACAACCAACAAGTTGAAAGAACTGCATGCAACTCAACATGATTAATAATGGCATGATCTGCAAGAAGCTAGAAGTAAAACCCAGATCATCAACATTCAACAACACTAACTAAAGAAGATAGGTTCATAAATCATGATCACTCACTTGTAGCATCAATCATGCACTAACTAATAAAGTAAGAAGAAGAAGAAGAATAGGTTTAATGCAAACCTGGTTATACTGAAGTTGGAATGGAATGACAGAAAATCTAATTAAGATTAAGATGTGGTGTATGTGGGAGAAAATGAGATGTTAAATACAGAACAGGTAAAGGTGAGTGACCCACACCAAATGTACCAACTACACCAACCAAACTTTTTGGACAAAGAAAGAAAGAAAAATGAACCACTTTATTAGTTATGAAATTATGATATCAGCTGGGGTCAAAATTGTCCCACCAATCTACTATTTGGGGTTGGTGGAGATGCTCAAAGGAATAATAATAAGATTCAGAATTGAGTCCATTGACTAATCTACCTCAACCTCAATTTTCAAAAATCCATTTTTAAGAATAAATATTTGTTTCGGTGATTGGGTGCATGCAGTTGAAATATTAATAAACTTTATGTTAAGCCTCCTCTTGTTTGGCAGCATTCACTAGAAATATTAATAAACTTTATGTTAATTAAGCCACCTCTAATATCATAATCTCTTTTCCCTTTTAGGGGAGTTAAAATATTGAGTAAGCCGCCGGTATTATTCTTAAAATTTGTAAAGTTGACAGAATGATCTCAATTTTATTGTTGACAGAATGACGACAATTTTATTAATCACTAAAATGTCTCAAATTATTTAAAGAGTAAAAGTGGTGTTTTTTTTTAATGTTTAGGATAAGTTCTTAAACTACATGTATGTTTAAAATTTCTATTTGTAGTTTCATATTCTTCAAAAATGCTAACAGAGCCATACATATAAATATTAAATATTATAAATGACATTTTCGCTTTATTTGTATTTATAACTTTTTTCACTAGCAAAATATAATACAAAGACAAAAAAAAAAAACATAACCTTTCTTTTTTTTGGTCCATTGTTCGAGTTTGATGTGAATAAAAAGTTGCATCTTGAAAGAGCCCATTTTCTATTTTTACAATTTTGGCCCAAACTTCTAAAATTATATTTCGGTACATAAACTTTTTAAATTTTCATTTATTACCCAACTTATTATACATCGGAAACAGAGAAAATTCACTTAAATAAAATAAAAAATCATTATTTTTCAAAATAAATTTTCATGTTTTTAATTACTCAAATTCAACTTTTTTTTTTGTTTTCTAGACATTAGGCGAACTGCGATCAGTGGTGCAGTTCGCCTAATGTCTAGACGAACTGCAGTCAATTTACAGTAAATAATATATTTTAGATTTTTCTTAAAATAAAATAAAGGGTAATGTATTTTTTATTTATAAAATTTTTAAAAGTCTCAAATATATTAATTAAATTTTATTTTGTTTCAATTTTGTCATAAATATTTTCATTTGCATAATATATATCTTTGGCAGTTAATTTTTCAAGAAATACAAGACTAATTCGGCAATAATTTTACAAGAATAATCTTTAAATTGTTCTTAAAATTTTTGAAAAATTAATTACCAATAATATATTTGATATAAATCGAAAATTTTTGGGATTCAATTAAAACAAAATAAATTTTATAGATATTTTTTAAACTTTTGAAAAATTTTAGAGAGAAAAAATATACTTTACCCTTATTTTATTTTAAAGTCTATTTTGTTTTAATTAAATCACAAAAGTTTTCGATTTGAATCAAATATATTGTTGGTAACAAAATTTTCAAGAATTTTAAGAACAATTTAAATATTGTTTTTTATAAAATGATTGTCGAATTAGTCTTACATTTTTTAAAAAATTAATTGCCAGAGGTATATTTAATGCAAATAAAAAATATTTACGATAAAATTAAAACAAAATAAATTTAATTGATATTTTTGAGATTTTTAAAAATTTTATGGATAAAAAATATATTTTATCCTTTATTTTATTTTAAAAAATTCTGAAATTTGCTATTTATGATAAGTTGGTTGCAGTTCACCTAGTGTCTTGTCGCAGTTCACCTAATGTCTAGGCAAACTGCGTTTAAGACAAAAAAAAAAAGAATTACATCTAAGTAATTAAAGACACGAAAATTTGTTTAGGGAAATAATGATTATTTTTATTTTGTTTTAGTGAATTTTCCCGGGCAACAGTTAGTAACCGAATTCACCGCCTCTGGATGGCTAGAATTAACATCACTGGGCGCGATCCACGAAGCAAGCCCTAATTTCGAAGAACAAGTTTCCTTTCGCCTCGGGAGCCATCAACAAGCCAGATTTTTTTCCATCCGGCAATGGTACTTGGTTAGTTAATGCATTCGATTTGTCCTTCGATTTCTAAATCCGTTGATGCTTTAGAATTAGCTTCATATATTTAGAAAGATTTGAAAAGAAAGCAAAATTTTTCAAGAGGAGATGTTCGTATTTCTGAATTAATGCATGATGTAGACAACTTTAAGCATGGTCACTTGAATGTTAGGATTATCACACTGGAATAAAAGCATACATGTCTTGTTCAATTCTCTTGCGACTGTGATGAGAAATGCCAATAGTGTTGTTTTGGTGGAGTTAAACCCTAGGTGGTTCCTGAAATTGGTCGCGAGCACTAAAATAGTTCATATATCCCAATTGCACCTATCACATATTTGTGTTTGACAAAAATGCGCCATGTTAGTCATTCAGCCCTTTTCCGTCGTGACTCGCCATGCTACCAAGACTAATATGGTGCACTTTTGCCAATGTAACAGGCGGAATAGGTGCCATTGAAATCTCAGAGACTATTTAAGTGCACGCAACGAATCTCAGGAAAAACCACTTTGGGGCTTAGCTCTATTTAGTGTGTAATGTTCATTAATAATACTGAAGGTTTCCTACTTTCCTTACCAAAGAAAAGGGTAATGCCGTTTAATCTGTGTGGGAAATGTTTTCTCTTGATGAGAAGGAAATAGACAGATTGTCAATAATTCTAACTGTTTAAATTTTAAACTTTTTTGATATTCATCAATGATAGATAGTTTAACAAAAAGGCATTTTGAATAGTTTGTCAAACTAATTCAATTCTTGATAAATGTCGAGTTAGTTTATATTGTTTATGTTACAATTGTTCGTGTTCAAATCTTTTATCTTCGGTAGTTTACTCTCTCTTGAAGAATTTATCATTCTAAGGCAAACACTCGGTCACTCAGAACTATTGTCTTCTTTATTTGTGTGCCGTTGACTAAAATATAAAATACTGGAACACATTGTAGATACCTGAAGAACAAACAGAGCTAGCCATGGAAAAAGAAGAGGAGGAGCGAAGAAGGGAAGCAGCAATCGCATCATCACCATGCCTACGACCCAATTTCAGTGCCAAAGGTGTCACCCAAGATCAGCTATCCAAGTTTCGTGTTGGTATTCCCTTCAATTTTCTGTTTGGTTTATTTTTTTGTTTCAGGGTTTTCTTTGATTTTGTGTTCTAGCTTCCAATGTTTCACTGTGTTCCTTTCCTTTCCTGAGATTTTTCAACATTCCAAAACCGTTGCAAAAATTTGAGGTTTTTCCAACAGTCTAGGATCTAGGTCTTTTTGTTTTCTTCTTTCAGGCTATTGCTTTAGTTATATAATTTTGTTTATTTTTTTCTTCCCTTTCCATTAGCAGTCGCATTCGCTATTAACAGTGTATTTGCTTTCAAATGGAACAGGAACTGCACAAGAAGCGCTTACAATTGAAGTCCAAACCAAAGTTCAAAACAAAATTGAAAGGTTCCTATTGTAATTTTTCCTTTTGTTTTTCTTGTGCATGGTATTATACTGTTGTGTTCTTGTTTCCATGCCTTTGATATTTTCAATGGAGAAAGACTTATGGGTTATTAATGGTAGTTTGTAACTTTTGTTCCCCCATGAAAAAGGTCAATCCTTGACTCTTCTAGTTTGATTTTTCTGTTATTTTTAACTTTACTTTTGGGTTTGGTAGATGATGCTAAGACGTCTAAAGGCAATGATCGTTCAAGAAGCCAAAAAAGTGGAACTGAAGGTTTAGAAGTTGATGTCAAAGAATCATCATGCCCCTTGAATTGTGAAGCTTTTGCTACCGAAAATGATAAGGACTTGAAAGATAATACCTCACTGGTTTCTGCACCAAAGAAACAAAAATTGCATTGGGGGTATAACTCTAACTCCACTTTGGTTAATTGAGCTTAGATAGTCATACTCATTCAGGAATTTTTTGTCTCATGACACACTATCTCTGCCTCTGTTTCTGATTTCAAACAAAATGTAACTGTAAAGACAATTTTTGTTTGTGTTTATGCCTTGTCTTAAACCAAAAACTGCCATTATTGTGTTCGTTATATTGTTTGTGATATTTAATGTGAACATTTCAGAACCTTAGTTGATATTTGTTATTGATATTTGTAGGCTTGACACCAAGGAAAGGTGGGAGAGGAAGTCCAACATGTAGATATCACCTTTCTACTCCAAAATCTACTGCTAGATTATCATTGTGCAGGACTAAGGGATTGTTTGTCAGATGGGTTTTGATGAAAGGAGACCGGAGGAGAAAACTTGTAGTGTAAATTTTATACCAAAGCCTTCTTTCTTTGATCTGTTACTATTATTTTTTGTACATTGGTAGATCAATATATTCAAATACAAAAGGGATGGGAGCTGTTTCTACTTGTTATATCCAAGGTCATCTAACTCGAAAGCCTGCCGAATGTCATGTATCTTATGTAAAATTGAATTATTGAACTCAAAACTTAAACTTGATTCAAGGTCTGAACTTGAGTGTTTGATAAACTTGGAACGAAACTTCTTTAACTTATTGCCTCCAGAAACAGAAGTATACAATTAGTGCCAACTTCATGGTTTATTACATTAAAGGAAGCTCGAAGGCTAGTAGCATATTATTCAGCCTGCCAATTTAAGTGAGAATATCTACCAAGCATACATTTTAGACAAAATTTGTCAGTTCGAAAATATGATACAAAATACAGACTCTTGACAATAGCTCCACATATCATTCCCATATTCGGACAACCGAAACTTGGCAACAATAAACCACTAGCTGCCTACCGGCTCGCACGACAAAATGATGACCATCGAGTAAAGAGAGCTAGCATCAGTTCTAAAGGAAAAACAGTTCCATGAGCAGCATTAGAATATCGAGTATCGACCACATGCACCTTATGGAAGATTTTCAATTCGTGGAACTAAGGGCACGTTCTATTTCCTCCAAAGATCGACCCTTTGTTTCCACCACATTACCAGCTATGTACAAGACAGCAAGAAGGCAAACGCCTGAGAACGCCAAGTAAACAGAGCTGATGCCAAACTTGTTCACAACACTCAAGAAGTACAGGCCGATGACAAAGTTGGAGATCTGATGGGACAAGGAAGTAATCCAAGTTTCGTTATAAGAAAAATATTTAGGCAACCAATAAAGTCTGTATAGTAAAAAAATTCAATGTAGAATAAATCATACCAATCTGGATATCATAAAGAAAGAAAAACGTCCAAAAAAATTTTGAGGTAAAATAATGAACCTATTTCTTTAGGGATGTTTCTTCAATTATAGTGTGTGGAAAATCAATAGGAATATGTGCAGACATAAGCACTACTCTGTAGCTGTATTTGTTATAAAATCGTGACTTACTATTTTTCTTTTTAGTTTTGCTACTAAAGTGGGATGATTATATAGTTTGTTCTAGCCTGTAAGTAATAGAATGTGAAATATCATAGCAAGATGTATACGATAATTATGCGCAAAACATTAGGGTTTAGACTGCTACGCATAATGACTCACCCAGTGTGTGCCTAATGACAAAGAAACTGCTTTGGCTCTGATTCTAGAAGCAAATATCTCTGGTAGAAGCAGGGCAGGCACAGGACCAGCACCAAGGGAGAAGGATAGGACATAGCTGGTAAATTTGTAGATCGCAGAGTCAACAGAAATGAAAAGCTTTAAATTGTAGAGAGAACAAAAGGACATAGCTGTATGTTAATTGAGGTTTAAATCTTTCAGATGTTCAAATGACTTACAGAACAGTCCCAAGGACTGCAAGTGTGCCTGAGTATGGCGCAAGGACCTTCCAAGTAAAAGACAAGGATAGAAGCAACATAGAAGCAGCCTGTGAGAAAGAAATATTGGTTAACAATTAGGGTAAAAGATATTTTGACATGACTTGCAGCAAGATGAACAGGTTATATAACACAAAAATATGAAATTAAGCTGCAGGGGTGTAGTTTTGGCTTGATTAACCAAACAGAACAAAATACAAAGACATCATACATTCAAGACGACAATAAATTGATAGAGCAATAGCAAAATTATTCGTTATATTTAAAGGACTGGCTGAACAAAGTAAGAATAAATTCATACCTACCAACTATATTATGCTCGAGTAAGCATACGTTGAAATTAAACATTGGAACGCTAGAAAGTTTTCACTTTAAGCTGAAAATAACTATTACCATCCCAGTAAAACTTGTGAGAAGGAGACTTTTCCTTCCTTGTTTGTCCATCAAGGAGGAAGCAATAGCAGTTCCTGCAACAAAATAAAACATCAATAAATAAAAAAAAGTATATGCCATGCATATTGCACAAAGCTAACTATTATTAAAAATACTAACCAAAAACATTTGATGCGCCAACTAGGGCACTTGCTGCAACATCAGAAGCAATTCCGGCACTGCGAAACACAGAAGTTGAATAATACACAACAGCATTTATTCCAGCCATCTGCTGGAACAAGAAAAGTGCAGCCCCAACGCTCACAACTGGGATAAGACATATTTCAGAGAATTACTACACCATTGTATGTAAGGAAGCATTCATCAACTCCACACTCCAGAGTAAACCAAAGGAAATTCAGCAGTGAAAGAAAAAGCATAAACTGCGGGATGATTATCACTGAGATATAACACTTTGTACAAATATTTTAGGTATAATGGGCATGCCTCCGTGAAGTCAAACATAAAAGGCAGTCTCTTGGGTTACAAAATCTGACAATGCTATGGATTTATGTGGAAACAAGAGAATTGGCTTTTGAGAAACATTATTCAAGATAAAATTATCACAATTCATAATAATTATGTTTGTACATAGGATTACATGGACCCCCTTGAAATAAGGAATTTTTGTTAAAGAAGCCCTCAAATGGTGCAGGTTAGCACAAATGATAACATGCGGATAAGATTAACTAAAGTAGGGATTCATAGTAGCAATTCTTCATATGGCATAGAAAGAATTTTTTTTAATGGTGTTATTAAAACTAGATTAGTCATTAACATAAGTTTTTTGGTACCTTTCCAATATCTGCTACTAAACAAATCAAACCACCCTGCTTCAGGTTCAGAAGAACCTTGAGTTGCTGCTGTTAAGTCACGCATAACTGCAGCAACTCTTTCATTCCCATATAGTGTTTTAATAGCCTTTTCAGCTTCAGCTATTTTTCCTTGCTGTAAAATAATAAATGGAATTTTCTCAAAAAGCCTCCCATAAAATCATTGAATCAAATCTTAACTGACAAATATCATGAAGAGTAAAACGTTCATGTTCTAATGAATTAAAATTTTAAAATTACCGAACATAAGTATCAAAATTCTTACTTTTTGAACCCAGTTTTATAATTAAAAGAAATTTATGGTGTCTTTAGTAAATTTAAAACAACTATAATTGTGTTTACTCCCCAGTCTTCTAATAATTTATTTGCAATGTTGTCACCATGTGATAATTGTGATCTTAATGGAAGGTTCACGAGTAGCATACTTGACAAAACTCACTGATAGATCCAAAAGCAACTCTTCTTTTTTCTTTTTTTTTTCTCATGGCTATTTGTCAGATAAACTTATTACTCCCACAACATAAGATAACACTTAATTTCTTAATTGCAGGTCAACCTGGAAAAGCCATCGAGGACTCTCTGGAGAAATTGCCATTCCAAGTGCTAACAAAACAGATGGAACAACTGCAATGCCAAACATAGTCC
>JASCZI010060900.1:0-33317 GCA_036250425.1 Stylosanthes scabra
ATGAAATGAGGCTTCAAACCATCTATTTATAAGCATCCCAAGCAATTTAGCCGTTATGAATAGTAATTCACTGTTCACTAGCCGTGGGAACAGTAATTTACTGTTCTATTTACTGGCCGTAAAAATATATTTTTACTGTTCACAAAAGACATACATATATATCAATCTGAAGCTCTGGACGTTAGATTTCTAATGCAACAAGAACCATATCGTTTGGACCTCTGTAGCTCAAGTTATCATCACTTTAGTGCACAAAGGTCAAGTTTGACAACATGCACTAAGCTTTAAAACAGCTAACAAGTTATAAAACTTTTACGGCCATAGTTTTCGTAAAACCTTTTCTTTAAAAAACATTTTCTTGTGTGTGTGAGAGAGAGATAATAAACTTTGGTTTTTGACAAGAAGTTTACCTAAATCCTAAGATACTAAGCCATCTTCAAAGCTTGCGGACTCGTCTTCTTGTCTTGTTGCTTGCTTCCAACTCTTATCCTCAACTTCGATGTTTGTCTTGACGTCATTCGCATCTTTTAACGCTCATCCTCAACTTCAATGTTTGTCATTCATCAAAACCTAAATCAAATGAACTTATGCATATTGTAACATGGTTAATAGATATCATCATTATATGTCCTTGCCATTTATCTTCAAAGATAAATAATTATAATCACAAAATAGATGAGCGAAATACATATAATAAATTTATAAACAACTAAATTCTAAATAATCGTACTTATGCATTGTGAGACATCTAAAAATGCAATAATACACAATGATAAACTACAGGCATAATATATAGAATTATATATGTCGTGATAATCATCATCATCATCATATATATAATAAACAAATATTTTATTGAATTTAAAACATCATATATAGATTTCAAATACAATAAATTAAAATTCAGCTATTATATTTATTTGATAGTAAAACTTAAACATATGAAAACAACAAATACATCCATCAAACTTTTTCATCATTGATCAGATGACCAATATTTCCTTCTTGATCCTCGAAGAAATCAGAGACATTATAGTGTGTGGCGTAATTTTCAGCATCATCCTTTGAAGCAAAATTTATTTCCTTTCCTTTATTATCTTTCTTCAAGGATGCTTGGTAGAGATCAACCAAGTGCTTTGGCGTACGACAGGTACGTGACCAATGTCCATTACAACCACAACGGAAACATTTGTTCTCTCTTTTCTTATTATGATCGTTATTTCTTTTCCACTTCAGGTGAGGACTTATTTTATGAAAATAATTCTGTTTCCTTCCATAAATTTTTTTTTTACCAAAATCTTGCCCTTTACCGCTTCTGGGGTTACGGTTTGCCATATTTACTTTAGGAAATGGGGCAGCGCCTGCTGGGCATGCTTCATGGTTTTTCATGAGTAATTCATTGTTTTGTTCCGCAACAAGAAGGCAAGAAATTAATTCATGATATTTGGTAAAAACTCTTTCTCGATATTGCTGCTGCAAGAACACATTCGAGGCATGGAAGGTTGTGAAAGTTTTCTCTAACATATCTTTATCAGTAATATCTTCCCCACATAATTTCAGTCGTGAGGTAATTCGAAACATAGCAGAATTATAATCATTGATAGATTTAAAATCTTGTAGACGCAGATGCGTCCACTCATAACGAGTCCGAGGAAGTATCACCGTCTTTTGGTGATTATATCTTTCATCAAGATTTTTCCATAGATCTGCAGGATCTTTTATTGTAAGGTATTCATTTTTCAATCCTTAGTCAAGATGACGGCGAAGGATGATCATGGCTTTAGCGCGATCCTTCAGGGATGCTCTATTACCAGCCTTAATGGTATCTCCATGATCTATCGAGTTAAGATGCATTTCAGCATCCAGTATCCATGATAGAAAATTATTACTAGATATGTTTAGTGGTACAAATTCTAAGCGAGAAAAATTAAACATGTTTGAAAGATTAGTACCTTATACCTTCAAAGCAACTTGATTGGAGTTTAGTGCTTCAAAGCGGATTAAGCAGAGCCTCGTGCTGAGAGCCTCGTGCTGATAACGTGTTGTGAAATAATATTGATACTAGATAAAATGAGATAGAGATTTTGATACTGAAAGAACAAATATATTAGCTAGTAATATGTTATAATGAGGGTAAGTTCTTTCTCTCGTTGTTCGTAGCCTTGAATCTTACATATGTGCTCTATTTATACACAAAAGAATGGAAGTGATAATATTAATTAATCACCAACCCATGCTTAATTATTGCTTTCACTAACTGAGATAGTGCACCCATACATAAATGGAAGTCCCACCTCCCGAAGGAGCATATATCTCACATAGTAGTGGAAGTAATAATTAAGCATGGGTGCACTATCTATCATCATTGAACGAGTTCTGCCTCCTCTAAACGCTTTTCCCCCTCTGCCTTGATAGCCTCCTCTATTTTGTGTGTGCTGAGCCCAAATGAGCCAGAAAAATCTCTCATCCATACACTCATGCGCCATTAGCACTGGTTCAAGCTCACCAACACTAATGCTCTGAGGACGAGTCAACCGTGAGGTAATTAACGGAGCATATGCTTCAGTTAAATCGTTTATAATCGCATTTACATGATCATTCTTCCTAACTGGTTCACCAACAAAGGCTAAAGCATCTATTGTACTTTTAATCAAAAGTACATAGTCACTTACGGAGGAGCAGATCTGTATCTGTTCTTCAACTGCATCACTTTCGCTTTGATCTGCGAAGCAAAACGATTCTCCAATCGTTTCCAAACTTGATGCGCAAATGTGCATCCTACTATTCTAGTCGAGAACAGCTTTACTTTAACATAGACACTTGGAGCCATGATTTCAGTAATACATCTTGCTTCTTTCTCCGCTTGTTTTCTGGATTCATCGTTCTCAAGGCTGCATCTGCTACCGTAAGACATTGGTTTGGTATATCTTCACCAGCGATGTGATTCAGATGATCATTTCCAATTGTGGATTCTACTTGATCCTTCCATTGAAGTGAAACCTGGAGCTTGAGTTCTTAGATCTAAAGAAATTGAGATATCTAAAGCCATGGAAGCGCTGAAACCTGAAGCTCCGGTATCAAACTTAGATTGAAGATAAAAGAGAACTGACATGTGGAGAAGAGTGCTAAGCACTCAGAGGAACTGAAAGAGAGCAGAGAAGATGTATTTGCGTTGTATTGTAGAAAATGAATACAAGCTCAATGACTACAGTTACAAGTTATCTATTTATAGACACAACAATCACACTTCTTACGCACACACTCTTATATCAGAATAATTAATGAGAGAGAACTATCAAGCTGCTGAGTGAGCTTTTTTCAGAATCATCTACATTCTCTTTTAGAACCATCTTAGCACAAATACTCTTATCACTTAATTCACTATCAAACCCTTATTAAAAAATCTGATATCATTATAGTCTTCTACTCTTAAGGCAGACAAATTTGTTTTTTATTTGACATAACGATTGTTTGTTGAGCGAATTCTTTTTTGGTTGGTTGTCTATTTATTCGGGAAAAAAAGAAAGAGTTCCTTAACAATTCTAAATATTAAGGAAGAGTTACTCTTGTGCTCTCTCCTCCCTTGTGATCGAGGCTCCTTGGAATAATAAAAAAGGAAGAGTTAAAATACTTTTTAGCAAATCCTTGTTATTTTTTTTCAAAAAAAAAAAAGAAAAAAGACATTTATACCCCAATTTTTTAAAAATTTTATAAATTCAGCCATGATTTTTGTGAAATACTTAATAACAATTATCTTTGAAAAAACAGTACAATTATGCCTCTTTGTTAGTTTGACTCGGCTAAAAAAAACGAAAATTTTCAAGACTTTGTCTAAGATAGATCTGATTTATGGTGAACCAGGTGGAATATTCTCAAATAAGTGGTTGAAATTTTTTCTATATTTTATTTTTATTATTCACTGTAAAATCACAACCACACTCATTTGAGAATATTCCACTTGATCCACCATGAACTTGGTTCATTATAGACTTCTCCAACTTTTAATAGAATTTCTTACAAAATCACTTCCATGATGGAAAATAAGAACCACAAATATTTTTTTTAGTAGTTATATAAGCAATTTTCATTTCTTTTAGCCGAATCAAACTAATAAAGATGCATGCATAATTATACTATTTTTTCAAAAATCAGGGTTTATTAATAACCAAAGTCAGAATTAAATTCGTTTAATTTTTAAAAAGCAAGACGCATAAATATCCTTTTTCTAAAAAAAAAAGTTAAGTCGAAAAATTTGCTTTATAGCATTTTCATTTGGATAATTAAGCTTTGCCTCTTGCTTGATAAATATCATTGCCGCCTCGGAGCTATTGCAATTCGAGTTGCTGGCAATTGAGGCAGCAATAATAAATAACTTTCCAGAACATATATGATAGGTAAAGGTTTAAAGAAGTTTATAAGATGGTAAAAATGTTAATATATTTAGGTTTTATATGACAAAGTATTAGGGTCAATATATTTGATGGTGAATATAGATGAGTTATGAATGATAATTTATATATTACGTGTGGGTGATTATTTTATTATATTTAGATAATAAGATTTTTTAATTTTAGATAAAAACTTAATTATTGATTTCATAAAAAAATTTTAATATTAATTTCATAGGATTGTTTATATTGAGTCTTTGTCTGAAAAGAAAATAGTAAGTAAAGGCTTATATGCTTAGGATATTTTTTTTTTATGGACCACTAGTAGTTGTAAAAAAGTAAAAACATTCAAGAAGTTCCACGTACGATGAAATTGAATTTAAGAATGAAATTTTAATTGACCACCAAACTCTAACACATAAATTTAATAGCATTTATTGCCTATTGTCTTGAAGGACAAGAAAAAATACTCATTAATGCCTTCGTGGCTGTCGTCAATTACTCAATGTTCTCTTTGTTTGTTATTCTATAAACTTATTTTTTATTCAACTCATGAATATCAGCACATGCTCCATTCTTACAATTCTTTTCACTTCAACAATTCGCAGATAGTGAACGGCATCAAAAGTTCTTGAGTTGGTCCGAATGTTATAGCATTATAGTGTGGTTGCTACGAGAATTCCTTATTTACATGAATATTTTCCACTTAAAATTAAACATCACAATCTTAAATTTACTAATGTATTATTAGATGGAAATATGGTTCCAAAAATTTTATTTGGTGTGGTTAGAAATGATGAAATAAATCAAGAACAAAGAAGTACAAAAATTATTGGAACTTGGTAAGTTTTGCATGTTCATTCATGTGTTTTCTTTTCTTATTTCTTTTTAAGGCATTTTTTTCTAATTTAACAATAGTAATTATTTTAACATGATTTGTTGTGGTTTTATGTCAGATAATTTTAATTTTGGAGTAATGATTTTAGAAATTAATATTGACGGGGAAAATGTATGTAGTACTCTGAGTTACATGTAAATATAGTAAGCTAGTGGTTTATTTCCTTAAGTTAGCTCTGGTTTTTGTTTTTGGACATGGTTTTTATTAAGGAATTAAGTATTATTTTGTCTTTATGGTTTTGAATCACAACGTAAAAGTTTAGTTTTTTATACTTATTCAAAATTTTGTGGTCGTATGGGTGGTGATTATCATAAAAAGGAAAAAATGGTAGTGGAGGTAATATAATTTAACGGGCAATTTCATTATTTAAAAGAATTTTAATCTGGAGGAATAATTTTAAAATATAAAATAAATGTTAAATATGATTTTAAATATAAATAAAAAAAAAACTTAGGACTGATTTTCATTTTTGTCAAAATCATAGAAAAAAATAGTACTTAATCCTTTATTAACGAGCTAATAGTTTGGTTAATTTGATATATGTTTTCAGGCTTGGAGACAATTAAATGATAAAACGCTATTAAGGATATTAGACTCGAATATTAAAGATAATTATTCTCACAAGTGCATTGATATTGGTTTATTCTGTGTTCAACAAAATCCCGATAATAGACCTAACATGATAAGTGCTCTTTCATTTCTTAGCAGTCATTCGACTGAATTGGTAATTCCACGTGAACCTGCTTTTATGTAGAAGAAAATAATGGATCCAAGAGTAGTTGGACAGCAATCAAGTTCTTGCAAATGTTTTCTACCAGGTACCCACCCAATTTTCTAATGAAGACCGAAGTATACTTCATCTTCTGACAAGAATGAAGCTTAATCCCTTAAAAGTCCGAATATTTGGATAAAAACGCACATGAAAGATTTTATCGTGGATAAATACACATGAAAGATTCGAAAGGACAAAAGTACACATGAAAAATTCGAAACAATAGACAAAGATAAGTTAATGGTTCGAATAAATGAATGACATGTGTATTTTTGTCTATTATTTCAAATCTTTCATGTGTACTTTTGTCCATCATAAAATTTTTCATGTACACTTTTGTCCATTTATTCCATATACATCACATAACATAGTAAGTTAATGTTTTACTTTTGATTAATATTTCTCCCAAGTCCTAACATTTGAAATTTGGTGCATGCTAAATAGTACTTCTCTTCACTCTTCACCGTACGCACGTAAAATCTCCCACCAATCCACCGTAGAATTATCCTTGAATTTTTCTGAAACAATAAAATGTCGTTTTTGAGGATTTTAGAGTTCATGACTTAGTTTTTACATTTTGTTAATACAAAAAATATATGTATTATTAAGTAACCACCGTATATTTTAACCTCATTATTAAGTAACGAATTACTATATTTATCCTTACTCTATTATATTTATATTTTGATATTAACATTACCAAACAGAACCATTGTAACATGTATTTGTTAAAAATCACCTCCAAGTTCCAAAAAGCTATCTTTCATAAAAACCAGTTTTAATAAGTTAACTTTGCAATGTAAAATATTTATCAAAATTGGCATACAAGTTATAATAAAAGGCAACATAACCATTAAATAAATTAATATTTACATATAGTTGCATATCCATTTTCTTAGGTATATAGATAGATATATAAAATATATATCTTCTCTTCATCCTACCATATTTCCATTATTTTCTTTGTTCTTGTTATGGCTTGTATTATCAGATATAATTTAATTTTCTTGAAGCACATCCAAGGCATAACCACCCGTTCCTCCTTTTCTAGAGATGGCAAAGATTGACATATTAATTATGGTACATATCAAGAAAACTCTTGATCGTGCACTGCATCTGAAACCACAAGCTGCAACCTCTGCTTCAATATGGACTAGTTTAGGGGAAAAGAACCCTTTTCCTAAACAATAATTACTTGAAATAACAAGTCTCCGGTCACTGCAACCGGAACAAACAAGCAGCAATTTCACTTTCACCTACGAATTAGTGATCTGTGAGACGGTGAGTCATGAGTGATGCTGCAGTTAAAAAATAGCCATGGTGACAGTCTTCTCTACACGGATGACCTGAAAATATACATGAAATTCAAAATCATAAGTTATATGTGACACATATAATTCACATTACAGAGTATTTAGTCATTTTGGCCCATCAAAATATTCTTATTTTGACAAAATATCCCCTTATATATATATAGTTACCTGATGTTCTGGTTCCTCAGTGCTTCACAAGCAGCTGGTGAAATGCCATCAAAACAGGTGGCATTGTAAATTTGAGCTTTCTCAGCATCTTGGACCATTTTGTGTGAGTGCTGTTCTAAATGACCTGAATCGCTTTCAACTTCTGACAATGGGTTCACGAAGAATCCACCCCTACGATGCTGAAATCTTCTGCGATTATTTGTAGTTAACATTTGTTTGCTATTATCAGGTGATGGTATGCTTCCTGATGAAGAGAACCTGGACTCCGTCTTCTTCCAGAATTTAGAACTCAAGAAGTCAGAACCAGGAAGCTTGCAACACATGTCTTCTGTGGCATCTGTGTTGGGAATCCTTCCACTTGATACTGCCAAATCATATGATATCTCATCCAAGGCCATCTCTAGGCCATTGACACGTGTCTCCAGAGAATTCAACCCACTTTGGGAGCTTCCAATAAATCTCTATATTCAGATAAAACAAGATAACGTAACTCAGAAAACATATTATATACTTCCTTAAAATGTTTATAAGCTTCCAAGAACAGCAATTGGGTGTTGGCGTATTTCAGATTTGCAGTTTACATCCGCTAAGGAATAAGGATAGCTTAAATTGCAAGGTAAAAGGAAGGACATAAAAATAAAATAGTATGCGGTAGAACAGGTCCATCATGTGTTCAGATAATTAAACAATGATTTTTAAAAAAAAAAAAATCATGATATTAACGATATGAATAGGTTTGAAAAACAGCATCGATAACAAGCAATGAACAAGTTATATTTAATAGAATGGAAGTAATTCAAATCACAAATTCACAATACTATACCTGGAGTAGGTCTAGCAGATTGGATTGCTGGTTCTCAATTTGAATAAGTTGTTCACGGATCAATGACAAATCCTCAGCATCTTGTGGGCTCTCACAAACTTCATTTACATTGTTGAGAGTAACATCTGACTCAAACTCAATATTTTCATCACCATAACATGGAACAACACGTGCTTTCGAACCGCTAGATTTACGCACTTTCTCGTCAGAATCAGAAGTCTTGCTAAAGAGAGCACGCTTTATCTCTGCCCTTGAGTTCACACCATTCTGGCTTGGGGGTGGTTTAGAAACTTCAAAATTACATCTTTTAATGTCAGCTTCTTTAGACATGTTTGAATTGGGGGACTTTGAGACCGGAGTTACAAGTTTCTCATCTGATAATTTGTTGTCATCCTGCTGATGCAATACCCTGATTCTTGATTCCTTGTTATTACTCTTTAGAGGTTTCTCTCTTTTCATAGAGGATACCGATGAATGTGTAGATGGAGGGGACCTGTTTGCAGGGACCATCTTCTTTGGTTGAGAAAATTTAGAGCCAAAATTGACACATTGGCCTTTACTATCATCTGGACCTATAAGGAAAAACCCCAGAATTAAGAATGATTAGCATATTTCACTAATGATTCATTCCTTTAATCCTTTGAATGGTTAAAACACTTCCAATGTAAAGAAAATACAAAAGCAATCAGAATTTCTAATTTTCAAATGAAGCTAATTCAGTTATTTTGGAGTACTCTTAAAAAGGAGGCAAAAAATATTTCATGAACAAACTTCATATTTAAAAAAAGGAGTTTAAGAAAGATCCATCCCTGAAATCTTCACCACCAATGACTCCCAACAAGTCATTCAAAATTCTAAACACACAATGAAGGCAAACCGGAACAAATAAAATCCAAACATGAAAATCATACACAGCAGAGAGGTTTTAACAATTTAATTACCATACCATATAATCTTAACGAAGTAGTACTTAAAAAATTAGTAAGATCAATATTTTGAAAAGCAAGATAAGCTTTCTACACTTACTAAATGAAGAACATGAAGACTTAGCAGGAGAAGACGCATCCTCAGATGTATCATCAGCTACCTCCTTCCACATCTCCAACGCACGATTCATGCTTTCTCTAACTACTTTCACCTGCAAAAATACATCACTTCCGTAATCAACATCAACATTCACAATTTCTTTTTTTCTTCTTTTAAAATTCTCAATCTTCAGAGCTTTCAACACAATACCCTATCAAACTTGCGATTCTGCAAGGAATCCAAGCACAGAGCCCTATGCCGCGACGCCAAATCTCTCTCTGTCGTAGCAACCTTACCGAGCGCCTCCGCCGCTGCCTTCCTCACCGTCCAGTCCTCGCTGCTTAGGAACTCCACCAGGCACGGAAGCAGCCAGCTCAGCACGCCGCTGCTTGACGCACCGCCGGCTCCGACAATGCTTCCGATCAGCACCAGGAGCGCGGCCTTCGCCTTGCACGCTTCGCTCTTCGCCAGCTTCCCAAGCCGCGGCATCGCGCTACGTCGAAGTGCCTCAACGTCCGGCTCCGGCGAAGCCTCGACAGCTGCGGCGAGGCAGAGCGCGGCGCCGATCTGCGCGTTGGCGTCCTGCTCCTGCGCCAGCGCGTCCATCAGCGGGCGGAGGAACGCGGCGGCGAACGGCAGTTTCGTGATCCGGGACGACATGGTGGAGACGGCGTCGACGCAAGCAGATCGAACGGCGGAGTCAGAGTCGCGTAAGCGGCGGATCACGGTTCCGATCATTTTGGACAAAAATGGAGCTAGTGCGTCGCCATGGAAGCGCGAGAGGAGTGAGAGGAGGTTAACGCATTGCTTCCGGACCGGCGATTTGGAAGAAGAATCGGTGTTGTGGATGCAAGAGAGGAATGAAGAGAAGGAGTCGGGGCTGAGAGTTCTGGCGATGGACTCGAGCTCCGCGGTGGCGACGGCGAGAGTGTCGCGGTCGGAGAGCTTGTTGAGAAGCACGATGACTCGCTGGCGTAGGTCCTGCGTTGAACCCGGTGACGTGGCAGCGAGTTGAGGCGGGCCGCTGAGCGAGTTGCGCCTGGAAGAAGGGAGTGACATTGTGGTGGTAAGTATCGAGTTGTTTTGACTCGGTGGTGAGTCAGTGACTCGGCATTCAAGAAGAGTGGAGAAGAGGGAGGAAGGGCCGAAGGAGTAACCGTATAAGTAACTGACGAAGCGGTGTGCCTTTTAGGGGAACTGGAGACTGGGAAGTCGTGTTTTTTTCTTTTTTTTTTTGGCGGTAGAGTTTGGAAGAGATTTTAGGAGGTTTAATGCAAAACGAGTTTGATTATCGTTGTTGGGATCATTTTATACGGTAGCAGTGTGGCTGTTCCACATCATTATGTGACTCTGAGAATTGAGATGCGCATTGCGCATGTTAATAATTTTTTTATTTTTTGTACAAATAAATATTAAATTATTTCATTAAAATTACTAATTAATTCTTAAAACAGTTCTATATCACTATAATATATATGTCAACAAAAAAAATCACTGTAATATATGGATAGATTTAACAAATTAATAAAATGTAAAATTAAAATAATAAATTTAAAATTTATAATTTAAAATTAAACTATTCTACGAAATTCATACTACGCAATCTATAAAAAGCTAATAAATTTATAAGAGTTGAAGTAAAAAAAAAATTATATTAGCCTTCACTAATTGATTCCCTAATATTGATCAATAGTTTTTTTAAAATTTTATTAATATGAAATTATTTGGATATTATGTATAAGGATATTTTGTTAGTTAAATGTTGAAAAAGGGGAAGTAATAATTTTTGCTGGTTTTGCAAGTAATTCAAATCCAGGATGAAATTCCAGTTGTCGATTTGTCTTAAATATATTCATCTAGTACTAGTTTAATTTTTCCCCTTAACTTGCTAACAAATCTTATCTTGTATGCAATAATTAGAGGAAAAAGAGGGACAATGATGCTAAATCTTGTTGAAAATTGATTGATCTCACAATTGCATCGCAAATTAGCCTCTTTTCGCTTGCACATTAACATCTTTCTTTGTCTACTCTTTTCCGTGAAACAGGTTATTCTAATTCTAATTCTATATAGTAAGTGAACATTATTATCAGTACTATATGCATTTACATGGTTCTCAACCAGCCTTCAATCTTAATTAAAATTCCCTTTTCTAATAAGGTAGTCCTTTCTTTGTGAATTATGAGTTTTAACTAAACATAACCTTAATTAATTAAATTTCATACGCAAAGGCCTATATTATCTACTAGAGTAAGCGAAACTCGGTGAATGTTATTCCTTCCATATAAATTTTGAATTGAACAAGCAAGTGATGAAAATTTTCTTTGAAACAAGGTATATGATATAATGAGTCCAAATTATTCCAACCTGTAACCAAATATTATTCACTCCTTGTCCCGTAGGTTATTCAAATCTGTGTGTCTACTTCAAGTCACACTCACATGCATCAAATTAGCCCAACTTAATTAACAGTATTAATTAATTAGAAATTTTTCTAAGAATGGAATTAGTATAATCTCACATGAACTCTTATATGTTTAATCTGAATTATGCTATATATATAGTTCCCCAAAATCATGAGGGATTGACTAATCACATCCCTCTGAATTTAATTTTATATAATAAGACATTAACAGTGGTCAGCAGGTATAAGAGAATAGTGCCACATGATGAATCACATGTAGTGCAATGTGAGATTTAATTGAAAATTAATTAATTGACAGCAACACATAAAAAAACAAAAACAAAACAAAAGCTTAAAAAAATATATATATTATCACCGGGAAAATCATCTAGCAAATCTATTATTGTGAAGCATGTGAAGGGGAGGATAAGAGGAAAATAAAACACTATGCTTTTATGTTTTTTTTTTTTTTTTACTGTTGCTTTATGTTATTATTATTGTTAAAAAGAACAAAAAAGGATTCAAGTCGCATAATTGTCACGTGACCCTTGAATATTGATTGATATATTCACAGAAATGCAATTATATAATTTTTTTTTCTTTTTAAGGGAAAAACATTATACATTTGGCTTGCTTAAAGGATGAAGTGTGTTAATTAGGTATCAATGACTTTGTTGATTTGCTGCTCCAGAATTAGAGAGAAACCTTTTTGTTTGTCTCTTATAGATTCCTTATGCTTCCTTATGAATTGTGGTGCTGGTAACTATCTAGATAATAGCCAAAATTTAATTTCGATACATTTACCTCCCATAAAATTTTTTACATTATCATTCAATCATATTTATGGATTTAAAGAATTTTTAATAATATATTTAAAAATTAGTTATTTTAATTAATGTGACAATAATAATTAGTTGTTTATATAAAACTTTTTTACACGTAAATAAAAATTAAATTTAAATTTTACATGAAATTTTAAAAAAAATCAGAATATGAATATGTCTAAACTTTTGTGACTTTGTTTCAAATTTTAACTATAGAGAAAAACAAAAGTAAAAAGAGAAAAACTATAATAATAAAAAAAAAAGAAAAGAAAGGGCCAAAAACAAAAAGTGACATCATTCTCATTTCTAACTACCACTCTAGCTACTTAGCTTGTAGTGAAAAGAGACGTTTTCTGCTTCTCCGTGATTTAAGTTATACGTTGCTATAATCATTTAAAGCAAGAAGAGAATCACCATAATAAAACTCCATAGAATCCAATCTTGTGATTTGTAATTCGAGTAATAGTAACAATTAACAATATGCGAGTTTAAACATTTTTTCCTTATTGTTATGAGAACATTTTTAATGGGCAATTTATAAACATATATACTATGGTTTAATTTGAGCCAAGTTAATTAGGAGCATGTTCATTGGGATGGAACCTGTCGAAATCTTTTATGAAAGAAAACAAAGGGAGAAGCTTACGCATACCATAAACACCTTAATTCATGGAAAGGAAAATGACACAATATAAGTTGATGAATCCATGTGACCAAGTTTTGGATTTCATTTTTGTGACAAAGACTTATCTTTGTGTCGTAGTTTTCACATTATGGTAGCACAGTTTGGATAATTAATTAAACGCACTCATAATTTTTTTTTAAAAAAAAGGGGAAATTATAAAAAAAAATTAATGATAAATTATATTTTTTATTCGTAAAGTTTTTAAATTTAGTTTAAATATTTTATATTTTTTTAATGTAGAAATAAAAACCAATTTTATATATTAGGGGGGAAATTAAATTAAATATTTAAAATATAATTTTTTTTAAAAAAAAATAGAGGTAGAACATAGAAGATACACATTATTCAAAATTTTAAAATCAATGCAATTAATTCAACTATATAGCATTGAGATGGAATCCACCTTTTTTTTAATATATTATTTGGTTTTTGCATTGCCTAGATAGAGATTTATGATATTAAACAAATTATTAAAAATACTACATAGAGATTCAGATGAAATCATATAGGAAAATTATCTGATATGTCGCAAAAAGTGCGATATTCTTTGCGGCATATCATATTTCATTGCTTTTTAGCTATTGATTCTTATTAATTTTAATTATAAAATCAATATATGATTAAGATTAACAATTAAAAGCACTGAAATATCAGTATGTTACAATTTTTATGACATACCGAATAATTCTCCAATCATATATAACGAAAGCTTAGAACAATGATAACTAGTGTGTCCCGAGAGGTTAGTGATATTCTCTTACACACCTGTACTTTTAATTTAATCATTTAACAGTCTCCCTATTTTTATATTTTTTTACTAAATATCAAATTAACATTTTTTTAAAAATATGGTAATTGCTTATTTATTAATTGCATTTGATATATTTTAAGTACTAAAATATATAATTAATTAATAATAACAGTATTTTTATACGAGTATAAAATAGGTGTTTATTAAAAGGATGTGTGAATAGCATTATTCATTATTTAATTATTAAAGCATAATCGTTGAAGACAACTTTGGTCTGGTGTATTGGATTTGTTTACTTTCTTAATTAATTCTTTTTCTTTTATTTTATTTTATAGATTCTTGTCTCTTGATCAATTTGAAGTTTGAAATAATAAGGAGCCACAATATATATACATGACGTGGAAATTAATGTAAGAATAAGTATAATTTACAAATATTGTCTAATTTGAACATTGTCTTTATATATCACTATTCAAATACCATAATAGAGTTATTAATAAAAATTATGAAACAAGTCATTATACTTGATGAGATGGGAAAAAAGGACAACAAGAGAAGGTGGATAAGCAAACCAACAAGAAGGGTTTTTAGGAGGAAAAACCATTATTTCCAGTGAAAAAAATGATAAAAATGAAAGAGTGAGAGTTTAATTATTCTTATAATAGAGATTAGATGGATCTAGTTTTGAGGTGAGGGATGGATCATCCTTATATATTTTCAAGAGACCATATTTTTATTTTTGATCGATGTGAGATTTATAGTACACCAATTTTATGTATAGTAAGGATCATCTAAAATGTGAACATAAATTAGTGGATAATCAATAAAAAATGCATCACACGTATATACTTTTAAGAGACCATATTCTTTATTAATGTGGAACTTATAATACACCTCATTCACGTCTAAGAAGAATCATTTAGAATATGAACATGAACTAATGGATGATTCAACATTATTGAATCGAATAGATTCTGATATCATTTTAGAATTGATATTATTGATATTAGGTAAGCCTAACTCAAAAATTATTAGTAATTTTGCAATTTAATTATATCATGTGAGTCGCACTGTTTTTATTAAATTAAATTATGATTAAACTTCTGCTTTTTATTTTATCAACCTCCTCACTCTAAACAAGTTTTACCATTTAATACGTGTTTTTATATATAGGGGATGAGAATCTCTTCTGTAATATTATTCATGAATTTCTTCTCCTTATTAGATTTATTCCGTTTCTTCTTATCTTTCCTAATTTGAAATAAGAGAAATTGAGACAATAATATGAGAAAGAATCAAGATTGTTTAAAGTGAGAGAGTTGATAAAAACAATAGTAAAATAATAGATTAAGCTTTTTCAAAGTAAAATAATAGGGATTTACATATATGATATTATAAAAGTTATGAATTATTAACTCATCACTTTATCACTTTAATAACCTTATTATTATTTTAAATCTTAAGAGAAATATTAAAATCTGTGTTCCTTCTCAAATTCTTCTTTAGTTCGCACCAAAATTGATACTTCTTTTCCAGATTTGTTAGTAACTTATTGTGATCTTCACCAATTTGAATAACTTCTTAGTAATCTTATTTATCAGAAAAAAATAGTAAAAAAATCCTTTTATTTAATTTGGGATTAAATAAATGTATCTAATTTATTTTGGAAAATTTCCCTTGTTGAGATCATTGTGCTATATATATATTTGCATGCATAAGAGCGAAATATACCTTGTTTGAGTGATAAAGAAAGACCCCATCTAATAAAAAACTTGTCCTTTGAGATTGCTAAGGTGATTGAGTTAACCCTCACATGGGTGAAAGGCCTAATTAGTAGACCAAAGCCAATGAACACTACACTAACATTGCATGTTATCCTACTAATTAGGAGACACTTTCACATGCACTCTCTGGCTTGGGAAGACGAAAAATTTAACACTCCCATGGAGATGATGGTCCATATAATTTCATTTTATCCCAATTATTAATTGGGGTGATGAATTTGGTGTAGAGGGGAACATCTTCCTGAAAACATTCCCTTCTTCTACAATGGCCCCTACCCACATCATACTACCATGTGCCCTACAATATTGGATGATATATCCTTATTTTATTAATAAGAGTACATCACTTTTATTTAAATTTATATTTTCTATTCAATAATAATAATAATAATAATAATAATAATAATAATAATAATAATAATAATAATATCTGTTCCACTATTGTTTTTGTGGGGTTTACTTATATTCCGGTTCCAAAAATAATCCAAAAGGGTCCATATGGGTACGAGTATTATAAATCGTTTTCATATAATAATAACAACATAGAAACGTTACAAAACCTTAGTTACGAAGTAGGGGGGTTCATACAATGCTTTAGAGAAAATAATGTATGTGGCCTGTGGCCACAGCTAAGCTTGTTCTCAAATAGATTTTGATATTGGCCACATAATTAGTTTGGAACATATATATAGCTATAAATAATAATCCAGTATAATATGATAAGAATCAATGCGACATATTTTTGCTCTTCATTGCTAATAATGCACTAATATGATTATAATTTGAATAATTTGCAACTGTACCTCCTTACTTGTCACTGAATAATTAGTTAATACTTTTTAAATACACATATGAATAATAATTAATTAGTAAGTAACTTAGTATTTATTTTATAACATTAGTCATGTTATATATCCATTACATATTAGCTGCTAAGCTCTATAATTATTCCACATGAAAGCTAAGCTAAAATCATAGCAATCATAGGAAGGTTTCTTGTCTCCATCTTAAATAATCTGGATTTTTTTTTATATTGAATTTAAGATTAACAAAATATGAAATATGATTAGTAGTTTTTATTTATATAATTTGGTGATAGTCGTAAAGCTGTATGTGATAAGGAATACAAGGCTGCAAAGCAATGTGACAGCGAGCAATTGGGTATTTTATTTTTATTAATTATTGTTTCAACTTCTAACTTCCAATCATTGAAAACAATGATGATTAACTTGATTACCCATAATGCATATATTATATAATTCTATCTTCAAATTATTATTTTTATTAGCTTCAAATAATTAACAAAATTATATTTCATATATTTTCATATCCTTCAGAATCCAATGCAGAAATCTACCTCTGTGACAAATAATGTGAGACTGTGAGTGTTGTATGGTCTAAAAAATGAGGAAGCTAGCACAAGCAAATATTCCAGATGTGTATTTTTTCAAATAAAAGTATAAATTTAAAAGCCAAAAATAAAAAGAAAAAACGTAAAATATATTTTTTGTCTCTAATATTCTAAATATGTTTTAATCATATCCTTAAAAATTAACAGTGTTTATCATAAGCAAATATTCTTGATGTATATATTTTGTTCAAATAAAAGTATAAATTAAAAAATCAAAATAAAGAAAAAATAACGTAAAGTATATTTTTGTTCTTAATATTTTAAATATGTTTCAATTATACTCTCAAAAAATGAATATACTAATATGATTAGATGACAACTCTTAATTGACGTGTCAGTGAATATTGAAATATATTGAAATATTATAGAGTAAAATTATAGTTAAATGTTAGAGGTAAAATTAAAATGAAATGTAAATGTTAAGAATAAAAATAGGATTTATTATTATTTTATAAAGTTTTTTTTATTAAATTCTATTCAATCCTGTAAGAATACTCTTGTGTTTGCTTCCTCTACAATAAACATACAACACTTGAAACATTTGATTTAAAGTTATTAAAATGTCCCTTTATAAATTTTAATTTTAGGACAAATTAGCCTTTCACCATTATCAAATATATAATTGTCTCTAATTTTTTTAAAGAAGGACATATAGATATTTTTGTCAACGAAAGCTGTTGATCTAATAGACTAATTGTAATGGATCATATATGTTGTTACGGTGCCAAGATAGAATCCACAACCCAAAATGCTATAGATAGTGTCGTTTTAGTATTGGCCTAACCTTTAAATTTGAAAATCTCACCTACAATTGTTATCTCTTGGAAAGAAAAATTGACAGGGACTTATATGTCCTTCTTTTATTATATATTTAATAAAGATGACATGAGTCTCAAAATTAAAAGATTAGGGCCTATTTATCTTTTTTTTTTTTCCTTTTTCTAAAAGCTCTTATTTAATCCTGGCCTAAATACGTTTGTTGGGGGCTTGACACATGTAGGAAATGTTTGAGCCCTTATCTAATCCCACTCATCACAAAAAAAAAAAAAAAAAAAAAATCCCATTAATATTGGCATCATCAATTTGATACGATTTTTCACAAATCTAAGTGGGCACACTTATAAATATAGGATAGTTCTATTATGAAGATGTTTTACTATGTATAAAATGAAAAAATGGATTATTTTTATTTTAAAAATTAATAAAAAATAAACACAATTTCACTACACATTTAAATAATTTCATCAATCAAGTTCAATCAAACATTCCTAACTCACTCTTACCAAAAGAGCGTGAAAATACGCATGCTTCCTCTTTCTCGTTTCTGCAACTTCTCCTCTTTCTTCCTATTACTACTGCATCGTCGTTATCGCCGCCTTTATAGTGGTCGTGGATATCGCCGCTATTGTCGTCGTTGTTGTCGTGCTGCCACCATCGTCGTAATCTTTTTATTCATCCTCTTTCATTTTATCCTCTTCTTCTCCTTCCTCCTCATCCTCCTTATATATTACGTTGTTGTTGTTGCTGCTGCTGTTATTGTTGATGTTCTTTTTCTTCTTGAACAGAATCGAATTTGTTGAATAAAAAAAATGAATTTCTTCCTTTATTCTTCTTCATCATGTTCTTTAATGAGTTGCATTTCATTACAAAAAAACATAACCAGATTTCTCTTAAAAACATAACTGGATTTGTTGAATAAAAGAAACAGATTTCTTCTTTTTTTCTTCATCATCTTCTTTAATGAAATGCATTTCATTATAAAAACATAACCAAATTTCTTTTAAAAATAGAACCGGATTTGTTGAATAAAAGAAACGGATTTCTCCTTTTCTTCTTCTCCTCCTCCTTCTCTGTTGCATTCCTTCTTCTCTCCTCTCCTCCTACTCCTCCTTCATTGTATATCCATCTTTTTTCTCATTTGTTATCTATTTTTCTTCCTCTTTTTCACCACTGTTATTTTCATCATCGTTGTCATCCTCGCCGTCGCCACCGTTGTCATCGTGGTGGTGGTGGTCGTCGTCTTCTTCTTCTTCTTTTCCTCCACTGTCAATGCCATCATTGTTATTACCGTCGTCGTCGTCTCTCTTTCTCCACCTCCTCCTCCTCGTCGCTACCGCTGTCTTCTCCTCCTCCTCCTCCTCCTCTGTACGTTGAAAACAAACGTAACGTGAAAAATACGTAGAAGGGAAGGACTTGATTGGACTTGGTTGATAAAAATGTTTGGTTGTCTATAATTATTTAACAACATAAAATATTTTACATGATTGAAACTCAACCATTCATCAAGGAAAATCTTCTTCTCTTCATCATTTTTCTTTTCACCATAATATGCACCAATATGTAAGTTAAAATGGCAATCTTTAAGTATCTATTTAAACCCTAATATTTTAATATAAAAAATCCCTTAATATTTATGTCTCTTTTCTTTGAGCTAGACAGACTAATGCTACATGGCCAGCAATTTTTATTATTTTGGACCATTATTAGACAAGCAATAATACTTTCATGCATATCTCTAAATAATTATTTAAATGCACAAAAAATTGCGCAATTACTAAAACATTTTTTTTTTTTAGTAATGTTCATCAATTGTTTCCTTAAATATCTAACCTTCTCTCACCTTTCTTCTTCTTCTCCCATCCAATTCTCCAACCAAAGGGTTTATCTAGCAAATTGATTTCTTTTTCCAGTGCAAAATTAATCGACTACCACCTCAAAATTTCAAACTCCAAATGAAAATGGTAGGCTTCAAATCCAATAAAAATAATGGAATCAACTCTAACTTGCATTGGAGAAGAAAGTGTAACATCACAACTTGAAATAGCTTGTTTCATTACGTTAGTTTTCAGTCATTCTTATTAGAACACATGATATTTAATCAAACTTGCATACATGACTCAATACAGTTTGCAACCACATTATCGAAAGTTTGTTTATACAAAATTATTCATCATTGTTGGTTTATTATTATTATTTTTCATTTATAATGAATTTATCTCTTAAGAATTCATTCCTAACTCAGTTGTGAGCACAAAAAGATAATTGAAAGAGAATAAAAGAGATGGTGCATGTTGAAAAATAGGATATGCAAAATTGAGAAAGAGTGAGTGATTGAGAAGATGAGACCTGAAATACTACTTGAAAAAGAATGAGTGATAAGAAAGGGAATGAGGTTGAAGCTGAGTGATGGAATAGGAAGAAAATTAGCATGTTTATATTTTGATGGCATAAAAACGTTATGCTGATCAAATGCTTATTAAAATTGGTAAATGAATGTTGGTTGGGTAGCTTTTTTTCATTTGATTATTTATTGATGATTTATTATTACATATTCAAACATTTAAATCGAAATAATATCAACTAAGAGGAATAATTTTTATCTTTAATTAAAAAGCACCTAAAGAAATCACCTTTTAGTTTCTTTTGTTTTTTGTTTTTGTTTTTCTTGAATCACCTTTTAGTTTTAATAATCAGCTTACATGTAATATAGTGATTGAGAGAAAGATTGAGACTGAGAGACTAAAATTGGAAGACTGAGACTGAGAGACTGAATTAAATTTGTTATTGTATTTGGTTTAAAATTTACTATGAGATAGAGACTGAAAAATAGAGATTGAATTAAGTCAATAGTGAAAGAACAAATGTAAATATTGAAAACTTTAATGTTGAGTGAGGGTATTTGAGTAAAAAAAAGTTATTAAAATTTCAGTCCCAGTCCTCGGTCTTCTAGTTCCTCCGAACTGGAGGTACTGAAAATACTGAAATTTTGAGAATTGAGACTAAAATTTTAGTTCCAGTCCCCATCCAACAATTGTGAAAGAGCTTTTTTATTTTTGGACTTTTACACACTCACCCACACCCCAACACACACTCTCTACTTTAGATTTCACTACTGGGAATCGAACCTTGTACAGCTCCCTGGGAGGCCATCATATCCTCCAATTGTGCTCCTGCCTCTAGGGCTGCACACGGATCAGATCAGATATGGCAAATTTTTCGATCCGATCCGCACATTTTTTATCGGATCGGATCAGATACGATATCTGCAATTTTGACATTCATATTCGATCCGAGATATCTGCAGATTGCGGATATATTTGCAAATATGGAGAAATTGGAATTTTTTTTAAAAAAAATCTGCTTACTTAGAAAAAGCTCAATTCCATCCTGTTTTTCTCAATTCAGGATCACCATTAACAAATTAACAATTCTCATAATACAACATATAATCTTCTTTGACAATACAAAGATAAATCCAACAAACTAAAATCCAAAAGGAACAAACATTTAATAAACATCAATCATATCAAACACTGTGTTTGTGGAGGAGGAAGACTCCTAATCTCAGAGCCACTTTGTGAAGTAGATACGACTATCAAACTCCAGAAATCTCAACTCTACGATAAAATCAGTATCCAAAGACCAAAATTTATCATCAGAAACTTAAATTATAAGAAAAAATTATAAACAATCATAGGGTTAATTTATAACATTATAACACAGTTCAAGTTAAGGTTAAAAGTAAAATATAAACAATCATCAGAAACCAGAAAAAATAAGAACAATTAAATTTGTTAGGGTTGAAAGTAAAATAACATTATAGCATCATAACAAAGTTCAAGTTAACACAAAAATCTCATCAAAATATGTTCATCATATATCATCAGAAAATAGAAAAATAAAAAATTAATTGATTTTAGGTTCAAAATGTGAAGAATAGAGGCGACATACAGGAAGGCGACGTTGACACGGTGGCGGTAGGCAGCAGCGATGAGCAGAACAGAAGAACGGAGCAAGCAGCGAGAAGAACGACAGAATAGAGCAGATCGACGAGCAGAGCGGCAACTAAGCAGTGAGTAGAACAACGTCAAAGGAAACCCTAGACTCCACAAGCAGAACGAAAAACGTGCGACTGTTACTAGCAGAACGAGGTAGCGACGATCCTGTTGGAAGAGCGACAATCTTGTTGAAAATGAGCGGCTGTTACCAGCCTTGAAGACGAAACAATGATTCAGTGATGAAGAGGACCAACGATGGTGTGAAGAGAGTGGGTGGAGATCCTGACCTTGAAGATGGTGGTGCTGGCGGAGACACGGTGATGAGGATGGTGTTTGTGGTGGTGTGAAGGGATTGGGTGGGCTGTGAAGGGTTTAGGTCTGTGAGAGAGTCTGAAAGAGTTGAGAGTGTGAGAGAGTGAAGTCTGAGAGTGGAGAGAGAGAATGGTGAGTGCGGCTAGGGTTTCATCTCAATATTATATAACATATATATATATATATATATTTTTTATTTTTATTTATTTATATTAGATGCGGATATGTGAATCCGCAGATCGGATATGCGGATGTCTTTAGCAAATCCGCTATCCAATCCTCAAGCTCTTCGGATCGGATCGTATCCGAGGATCAGAATCCATTTTTCGGATCGATTTGCGGATTTTATCACCGGTCTACATATCTGATCCGATCCATAAACAACCCTACATGTCTCGGTTGCAATTGTGAAATAACTTATAATGTGTGTGTGAGTGGAGTAATCTAGGATTGTGGTTTTCAATCCACTTGACCAAAAACAAATGACATTTTTTTTTGGTCAAGTACATTGTACACCCTCATACACACACAATCCATATCCCTTTCCGCATAGGTTCCATATACCACTTCCTAGTGAATCCAGTTCACTTTCTAGGCAAGGCATACATATGTGCCACTGGACCAAGCCTTGCGGTGCAAAAGGAAAAAAAATGACATTTAGTTTTTGTCTCAAAATTCAAGACTACAACAGAGGGCCTTTTTCCCCAAAACTAGGCGTTATAGTATCATTTGGGCTTAAAAATGTTTTAGAGAAGCCCTTGCTGGCATAGTTTCCTATTAAATAGACGTGTGAGTTTTTTTTTCTGTTTCCTTTTGGGTTTCGACCCCGATGTAAACGAAAAAAATAAATAGACGTATGAGTTTTGTCCGAGAAAAATAAATACACATATGAGTTTAGTTGGGTTATTGGGTCTGGTTCGGCTGTGGGGTTCGGGTTGGGTTTCTTGGACATAAGCCCATATCCAAAATCTAGGCATATGAGGCAGAAAAATAGGCTTTTCTCTCAAAAAAACAAAGAGCTTTTTTTGGTCTTGGACAAATGGGCTAAGAAGGTTGCAATTTATAATTTTTGGTCGTGAGTCAGGCACACAGGAAAATTTAAATCATAAAAGAAAAACATATTACTCCTCTTCCCTAAGCCTAGAGAGTCCATTTTCCAATGGCAACTCCATTTCCTTAACACCACAATCCCTGATAAAAAAAAAAAAAAACCACAAAAACCACAAAAACTAAGTCCTAACTCAAAAAGCAAAATGCATTTACTGATTTACGAATCACGACCCAAAAAATAAAAAAATAAAAAATCAAAATGCATTATTTGAGTTTATCTAAAACTAAAGTAGAAAGATTATTCATTCACTCACATTTTCTTTTTTCAATACAAAAAAAAAAAAAAAAATCACAATTTCTTATTTGCATTATCATTAATTAATCATTTTGTCACAAAAAAGAAATCATGAATCATTTGTATCATTTACAATTTTTAAATTTAATTGTTTAGTAAATCTTACGTAGATAACTTCAAATTCACAATTGACAAAAAGAGGTTTGGAAAAAATAACATATCACTAACAATATTTTTCCTTTTCTCTCACTATCTGTTAGACCTAATTTCATCATCATCATCGATCTTATATAAAAACTTAGAACAAATCTTTGCAAATATACATTCTATTCACCACACCACCACCAACAACTACTCCTCCTCCTCCTCTCAAGTCACAAATCCCACAACCCAACAAATACAATTTTTTTTTTTTAAAAAAAATCAAACTAGCCAAATCGCTAATAAAAAAAATCACCCCTTTTGAAAAGTCCAAAACACCCACGTTCATTATTGATACTTTGAAAGCACTTCTGTAGATTGATTTTTCTTGTTTGAAAAAGTAATTTTTAAATAAAGTGTTTTTATTAAATTTTAAATATCTTTGGATACATTTCTAAAAAAATATTTTTATTATAAAAATTAAACTATTTACTTTTTTTTAGATACCAATAATACGTTGCTTTTACAAAATGTAGAACTAAAAGAAATTCTTAAAACCAAACCTTGTTTATTTCTAGAAATTTATCCAAATGTGAAATTTTTTTTCCATTAATTTAAAAAATAAAAAAATATGTAATTTTTTTAATAGCCCATCTAAACTGACCTAGTGCAACCATCACATGAAATTCCCAAAAGGCCACTGCAAAAATTTTCCAATTAGGCCTTCCAACACACACGGATAGGATAAAACATTTTGCCCTAATTTTTCATCTCGTTAGATAAGAGGGTCAACCGCTTACAGGCGGTAAACACAGGTAGTGGTAACCGGAAAAAGAAGGTCAAATTTTACTACCGCCACACCCCTTATGTTTTTCTTTATTTTTTTTTCCCCTTTCCGTTTCTTTATTTTTTCCCCTTCTATAACATTGTGAACTGCTCCTTGTTTGGTTTTCTTTTTTTCATAAATTTTCTTCGTTCTCTCTTTTATTTTTCATTTCTCGTCTGTTAGTTCTGTTTGTTTTCCCAGAAAATCTTAAGAGAGAAAATAAAAATTCTCTACTTCGAATTTCAAACTCTGAGGAAAACTCTGCTCAACAAAGCCTTCGTTTTTTTTAACCTTCTCCAACGTAACGTCTCTGCTTCTCGAAGAATCACCGAGCCTCAGGAGAAGCATTCATTTGCTCAAAGCTTTTCGATATTTATCCTTTTTCGATTTTCCGAAATTTTTTTTCTTATCTGCTGCTTGGAGACTCGACGATCACTGTGTAAATTCTATGCTTCCTCCGTTTGAATTCGTCTCTCACGTTGCTTTGCATTGAAGTTAATGCGAATTTTCGCTTTTTCTGATTCTCCCTCTATCCTTTTGTAGGATTTGGTGATCTCTTCGAGATTGTTGGAATTCTCTTGCTCCAACGTTAATTCGTAGATCTGCGGTGTGTGCTCGAATGAGAAGCTCAGGGTTGAAGGATTTTGAATTGGAATCGAAGTTTCAGAAGCATGATTCGGTGCTGATTGCTTAAGAGACTGTGCTCTTGTGTTTCGGTGTTTTCTTCAATTTCATGGTTGATTGAATAGAAATGAAGAGGTCTAGGGACGATATTTTCGCGAGTCCTCAACTGAAACGACCTATGGTGTCTTCTCGAGGAGAAGCGTAAGTTCTCGTTTTTCGTTTTTCATCTTCAATTTTTCCTGTTTTTTAAACTGTACTTGTGTTTTTGTTTGTGCTTTGATCAAGTAATTGCATCTTCGACTTAGTAATGGAGCTTCTCGAGTTTTTACTGCGGTGAAAGTTTTACTAGTGCCCCCGTTTGTTACCCGGTTGGTCTAGATGTTCAATCTTTAGCAAACTTGGCACTTTTTTGTTCAATTTTTTTGGGGGTTGATGTTTTGACCTAATGAAATGAGATCAGATGATTGTTATCTGCAATCCTGAGTGAATTGTTCTCGTAGTGGGTAAATTTGTAATTTTTTTATGGAAAAAAGTTTGCTTTTAATTTCTTACGGGTTTTGATGGTCAAATTGTCTGATTGTTTTATGAAATATTTTCTAATGAAGGTCGGGGCAACCCCAGATGATGAATGGAGGTGCTGGTGCTCAGAAGCTAACTACAAATGATGCATTGGCATATCTCAAGGCAGTAAAGGATATATTTCAGGATAAGAGGGACAAGTATGATGACTTTTTGGAAGTCATGAAGGATTTTAAGGCTCAAAGGTTTGATCATGTTGTACCACATTATTGGCATTCTCCTCGGAATGTCTTTTTGTATTTTATTGGGAGAGGTGGATACTGTATTTGCCAGTGGAAATTGACTTGTCTCTGCTTTTGATACTTGTAGAGTTGATACTGCAGGCGTGATAGCTAGAGTTAAAGAACTCTTTAAAGGGCATAGAGACTTGATTTTGGGATTCAACACCTTCTTGCCAAGGGGTTATGAAATCACACTTCCACTGGAGGATGAACAACCTGCCCCAAAGAAGCCTGTTGAATTTGAAGAAGCAATTAATTTTGTGAACAAAATTAAGGTATAATGTTCTTCAGCCCGATTGGTTTTCTAATACAGACTCCGTTTCAATAAAGAATGGGCAGTTTCAGTTGAATCTAATTAATCATTTTCATGCAGACCCGGTTTCAAGGCGATGATCGTGTTTACAAGTCATTTCTGGACATATTAAATATGTACAGAAAGGAAAGCAAGTCTATAACAGAGGTTTACCAGGAGGTATGTTTTTTATATGCGTGTTATTATGTTTTCGTTAGGGAAATTTGTTATATTTGTCTTTCTAGGTCATTTATGTTAGTCTTAATATTTCCTTTGGCATTAATTTCTATCATATTTTGGACTTCTTCAGGTTGCTGCACTTTTCCAAGACCATCCAGATCTTCTTGATGAGTTTACTCATTTTCTTCCGGACACTTCCGCAGCAGCCTCTACTCATTATATTTCTGCTCGAAATTCTATGCTACGTGATAGGAGTTCTCCGATGCCAACTATGCGGCAAATGCATGTTGAAAAGGTTTCTGTCCATATTCTTATGTCCCTCTACCTCTAAGTAGTATAAAGTGAGGTGCTAAGTCAAGGTGCCTGGAGGATTCAGCACCTTTTGGTGGCTGCATTACTGTGCCTTCCATGAGGTGCATGCCTCTAGTGCATTTATTGTTCAGGCAACTTACCTGTAGCACTTAATTATAGCTGTTGGAAGTAACAAAAAATGCAGCTTTCAAGCTTGCTATGATGTTACATTGGGTAAAATAATTATGTTGTTGAGAAGTAACTATTTTTGGGTTATAACGAAATTTAGAGATCTTTTCCCAAGGCATTAAAACCCTAAGGCCTTAAAGTAGCCTTTTGTCTTTTACATTCATGGTGACCGTGGTCCCACTGATTGCATTTTTTATTATCAAGCTTACATTCTGCTTATCTTGTGTGCCAGAGAGAAAGGACTATGGCCTCACATGGTGACCGTGACCTCAGTGTTGACCGTCCTGATCCTGATAATGACAGAGGTCTGATGAGGGCAGAAAAGGATAGGAGACGTCTAGAGAAGGATAAAGACCGCAGAGAGGAGAGAGATAGGAGAGAACGTGACAGGGATGATAGAGATTATGAGCATGATGGTGGTAGAGATAGGGAAAGGTTCAACAACAAACGGAAATCTGATCGTAGGGCTGAAGACTCTGGAGCCGAAGCATTGCTTGATGCTGATGAAAATATTGGTATGCGCCCTATGTCATCCACTTGTGATGATAGAAATACTCTGAAAAGTGAGTATGTTGTCAACATTTTGATACTGAATCTACTGGTTTTTTGTTATATTTGTTACCTTTTCCAACCAATGTTTTGATATGCATTATTTAAACAGTAGAAACATGCTTCTATGTTTGGTTGAAAATAAATAAATCGATAAAATAAGGAAAAGGTATCAAATTTGATACTTCATCACATCTTACTAATGCAAAATATTTTTTATCGCTATTCTGCTGCATTTATTAAAAAAAGGGGAACAAAATGATATGGTGTCTTTTGTTGATAGGGTTATCTCTAATTAAGAAATGTTATATATTTTCCATCTATGAGATGACTTCATAATCCATTGTCCTTGTTATAAGGGGAAAATAAATTTATTTCAAACTTCTTGTTTGACTGCATAATACTTTTAAAATCTTTTTTTCCTTTTGCAGTTTTTTACTTATGTCAAATTTCATTATCTCAGGCATGTATAGCCAGGAGCTTGCTTTCTGTGAAAAGGTCAAAGAGAAATTACGAAATCCTGATGACTACCAAGAATTTTTGAAGTGCTTGCATATATACAGCAGGGAAATAATTACTAGACATGAATTGCAGTCATTGGTATGGTTTATTATTAACATTTCTTATCATCTACTTCACTGATTTCATTGTCGGATTTTGTAAATGCATGTCTCTTGCTTTATTGTTTAGCTGGATGTGGTCATTTACCTTTATTCTCTAAATAAAATAATGTTATGTTAAAATATGGAAAGAAGGGATATCCTCCTATAGCATTGATGCTTAAAATTTAGTTTATTTACATGCATTCGATTTGTATTGTATTTGGGTCAGCCATAGTTTAGTTTGGGCCAGCATAGCCTATTGTAGCCTACAAGCTGATGTGGCCAATTTCAAGGAATGAGGGAGTCAGTTAATGAGAAATTGAGAATACACATTCAGATAACTGAAGGCAAGACCAATTCTCAATGTGATACTGCCATGTTTTATATTAAGTGATAGAATGAAGGAGGATCATTTTGGATGGTACATTTGGAGCATCTAATGGAATAAAGGACTTATGTGTGTTTTGATGAATATGAAATGGCTAAAATGTGGGTATTTTGTTGGCATACTAGTATGCTTTAAATGCTTCAGAGGCGTATATGGATATAATCAGAAACCAGAAACCAGAAACAACGGAACAGCCAATTCCCTTTTAATCACACCAAAGCAGCAGCTTTCTGAACTACCTATAAAAGTGACCATCTTCCCAATATCATGTTGATCAATAAAGGAAACCACAAGATTTCACCAAGTGTCTGAGCATGATTGCATGTATTCAAACCACCTTGTTCATTGTATTAAAACACACAAGATCAGAAGAATGCAGATTGCAGAGAAACCATATTTCAACCTGTTTGAGATCTTCCTTCCAATTCACATTTGTTACCTAATAACCTTACCTGTTGGAGAGGATATGGCAGATATTGTCAAGCATTTTTGCTCTCTTGTGAAGGACAAAAGTCAAGCTGCTTCAGCAAAGCTGGAAAGGATAACTGCCTTCATCAAAGACAGAAAAGATTTGGTGATTTTTGGAATGTCTGTGAGGGGTTACATGGCACTGCACGTGCAATTAGGGCTGTGAAGGCAGCTGGTCCAATCTTGTAGTTGGAAATAGCAACATATGCACGATTATACATGCTGCTAAGTGCTAACCAGCACTGTAAGCCTAAGGCCCTCAATGCCACCTCATCTGTTTTGTCTTGCCACACGCAGTCTTCTGGGTAGACCTGTCTTGAATCTTTGCACAGCATATATTTGGACAGACTGATTATATTTTTGGCCTGATACGAGCCAATTGCAACAATTATGGCAGGCACAGATGGTCAATAAAGATTATGTTATATCTGAAGTGTGATAATTTGGCAATAATATTATGTTTTTGGTCATTTATTCTTGACAAAGTCTGGTGGCATCCCCTTCTAAATTCATCACAGATGACACTGCAACTGAGGCACTAAGAACTATCATTCTTTTCAATGTTGATGACATCAACTTCAATAATTTGATAAATTTTGATTTAGCTGAATTTTCCAATAAAAAACTAGAAATAATAGAATATATATCCTTTCCACTGCAAAATATGCTACATATAATGTGTTGTAGGGATTGTTAATAATTTGGTGCAACTTATGTCCTTGAAGTTAATTATAAACTTTATCTTGGCCAACTTTCATTATATTTCTCCGTGCTGCTTATAGATCTCATGAAATAACATGCTCTGGAGTATAATTGCTAACTCATGGTCCCTTATTCTTCAAGGTTGGTGATTTACTGGGGAAATATCCAGATCTTATGGAGGGGTTTAATGAATTTTTGATACAATCTGAAAAGAATGGTAATGTTCACTCTGATTTCATATTTTCTATGTTGTTAGTTGTTACACTTCAAAGATGTATCTAATCAGTTTCTGTGATGCAGAAGGTGGATTCCTTGCTGGTGTCATGAATAAAAGTATGTAAAATGGCTTAGAATTTTCTGTTATTATGAAAGATTCTCCCTATATATTTTATGTTATTTGATACCATGCTCAAGTTGACATTCTTAGCTTTGTCTTTTGGCACAAACCTCACTTTTGTGTGTTCATCAGAGTCCTTGTGGAGTGATGGACAGAGGCCAAAATCTGTGAAGGTTGAAGACAGGGATCGTGATCGAGACCGTTATAGGGATGATGGCATGAAAGAAAGGGATCGTGAATTTCGAGAGAGAGACAAATCCACTGCCCTTGCCAACAAGGATGTTTCAGGTTCTAAGATGTCCATATATCCCAGCAAGGATAAGTATTTGTCAAAGCCTATAAATGAGCTGGACCTTTCTAATTGTGATCAATGCACTCCAAGCTATCGTCTATTGCCCAAAAATGTATGCTTGTTTTTTCACTTTGCTATTAGTAATTTATATTACTTGAATGTGATCTCTGTGATTCTCTTGCTTATTGTGTTGTTCATGTGTTACCTGTGCTTATGCAGTACCCAATACCTGTAGCTAGCCAGAGAACGGAACTTGGTGCAGAAGTATTAAATGATCACTGGGTGTCTGTGACTTCAGGAAGTGAGGATTATTCCTTTAAACATATGCGCAAAAATCAATATGAAGAAAGTTTATTCAGATGTGAAGATGACAGGTCAGACTTGCAGTGATGTTTATTTTATTGGTTGTATTTGCATCAAGGTTATCAAATTGTAATTCAGAACTTGAATTGCTAAGGCTAATTATTGAATCATGGATCATAGACAGTATCGGATGTCAGGATTCAGAGACACATGCTAAATTAATGCCATACCATAAACTTTCATAAGACTGATATCTTATGATCAACACTCATCACCAAAGTGTTCAAAAACACTATCGTCACAAATAAAAGTCTTACAAAATGCATAAAACCTTATGGAAGCAGCAGTTTAGCTACTCCCATATAAGCTAAGACAACAAAGAAAAAAGATGGAGATGAAAGGGAGGTGTCTCTGTTTAAGGAAAGAACTAAAACGGTTTAAGGAGTATAAGTCACTTATTTTTTCCATGGCAAGATATTTTAGTATCCTGCTAGTGGTTGTTTTTTGAATTTTTGTTTAAACAATTTAGTTTTAGCAAGAAATTGGTTATAAGAGGTTAGAACTTAGAAGTGCCAAATGCACCCTTCTGCCTCTGTTTTGTATTTTGTTCAAACAATTCAGTTTTAACAAATAGTGGTTCTAAGAGGTTATAACTGCTAAAATGCACCCTGCTGCCTCTTTATTTTATTTTTTTAATTAAATGGCATTTGGGATTTTTTTTTTCTTTTTGGGGAATCAGAGCATATCGGGTGATTTGCGGTTCTGAATTGCGCAATGATAAACATGTTTGTCATATGGTTATATTTCTTTCCTTTTTTTTTCCTTCTCTCTTTTTCCTTTTTTATGTTATCAGTGAGTTATCTACAATTGGCACTTATATCATTTTAATGTGTTGGCAGGTTTGAACTCGATATGTTGCTAGAGTCTGTAAATGCAACTACAAAGCGAGTGGAAGAGCTGTTAGAAAAGATCAATAATAATATAATCAAAGGAGACAGTCCAGTTCGTATTGAGGAGCACTTAACAGGTTAAGGGCTTTTCTATTCATCACTATAATTTTGTATGGCACGGATGCAATATGAGGTAATTTGATGTTTCCATACCCTGATGGGGCTTTCTTGTATCAATTTCAGCCTTAAATCTTAGGTGTGTTGAACGATTATATGGTGACCATGGGCTAGATGTGATGGATGTGTTAAAGAAAAATGCATCTCTGGCTTTGCCAGTGATATTAACACGTTTGAAGCAGAAACAGGATGAATGGGCAAGGTGTCGTGCTGATTTTAATAAAGTCTGGGCTGAAATATATGCCAAAAATTATCATAAATCTCTTGATCACCGTAGCTTCTACTTTAAACAGCAGGATACAAAGAGCTTGAGTACCAAAGGTAACAGATAACTTTTCAGTTAATTTACTTCTAGTAATACCTGGCAATGAAGCTTTTGATGTTTAAAAACAATTAGATGATTAGATGATTTTTTTATGGCTGCAACAATTTTGATTCCACGTTATATTGACATTATTAAAATTCATAGTTCTCCATTATATTGTCTACAAGTTTTCTGCACTCTATGCTTCTCTCCTTTCGCATTTAGAGCTTGTTTGGATGCCATTATTTGGCTAAAAAAAGATCTTTTTATGATAAAAAAAGATCTTTTTATGTTTTTTAGCGTGTTTGGGTAATTTCTAATAGTAAAAGTAAAAGCACTCGTAAAATAAAAAAAACATCTTTTTTCAGAAGATGTTTTTTACATCTTTTTTTAAAAGATCTTTTTTCTCGAAAAAAAGATGTTTTAACATAATAAATAAACAAAAAAGATATTTTATATTATTGTATCCAAATACAATTGACAAATAAAAAGATATTATTACATGAGATATCCAAACACAAAATTACTTTTACTTTTGCAGAAGATCTTTAAAAAAAAGATAACTCTAAAAAAGATCTTTTATGACAAGCTCACCCAAACAAGCCCTTATTTGTACTTTTGCTTAGGGTGGAAATAAAGTCATGCACAATATATGTGTCTTTGACTCAATATTTTATATTTTGCCCAACAGTATGGTAATAGGCATTTGGGTTTATTTTTGACTCATTGATAGTAACATCCCGTCTAATGCAAAACAACATTTGCCTAGCACCTCAATGACTGATTAAGGAGTGGCTACAAAAGCAGAGAAGTGTGTGGGAGTAGGAGTCCTATGTAGAGCAGCTGATGCATTTGGAGAGAGTGTATTTGAGTGAGATGCAGATGCAGGGGATAATGTATGAGATGCAGAACTGGAATGCATAGATTGGGAGAAGAGAGGCATAATAGAGTAAGCTAAAAAGAAGTGCTAGAAGAATCTAGAAGCTAGAAACAGTTAGGAGCAGTTAGCTGGGAGTAGTTATTGATCTGTTACTGATCTGCCAGCTAGGGTAGTTTATCTAACTCAGTTCCCTAACTAAGTTAGTATATGCAATCACACCACTACCCTTGTATTATCTCAGAACCGACTGGCTATATATATATGCACTGAGCCAGTGCTTCCACAGTTTATCATGATGCAAGAATTCATTTTGTTCTTCCAACTCATTTCTTTTGCTAATCTTTATACAGCATTACTGGCCGAAATCAAAGAAATCAGTGAGAAGAAACGCAAAGAAGAT
>JASCZI010060901.1:0-14451 GCA_036250425.1 Stylosanthes scabra
ATATATATATATATATATATATATATGGTTCATATAGAGATATCACCATTGAACTGACTTACTCTGAGAATTCTTAATGGTTATGATTACCGTATATTTGTCAATAGGATATTCTCACGATGAACATGATATTAGAAATTCCTATGACCTGCGAATATCATAGTAATTAACAATGTATTTGTTGTACTTTGATTCCGGACACCTAATGCCATAGGGAGCTAGTTGAATGGATATTGGGTATGCTTTAAATGCTTGTAGAATTAGTGAATAGTCAATAAGGAATCCATCAACTCTCGGTAAAGAATTTGAGCTCTATGATTATAATGAATGAATTAAATAAAATCTTGGCCAATGAGATTAAATGAATAAGGAAATTAGTTTATTGAGTCGTTCATTAATTCATTATAATAAAGTTAACAAGTTAGAGTTTGGTAGTTATACCTTACTCTAAAGGTTAACTATTGCTGGAAAAATGGAAGGAATTATACTTTGTTCTTCACTGGTTCTGACAAGTATAATTACTTCATACTATCGGGTCGTCGAGGAGTGTTGCTAGACGCCAACCTCGATTAGTAAATTTAGTTTGACTAATTTGCTACCCGCTTAGTGTTGAACCTATGGGATCACACACTAACGAGTGTTCTGATCTTTGCTAAAGAATTATTTAAATTATTATTTGATTTGATCAAATAAATAATTATCTTAATTCAAATGAAATATTATTATATTATTTGCTAGCACCAATAATATAATAATAGTATGACAATTGAGAATATTTGTGTGATGATTAAAGAATAATCTATTGTTCTATAATAAATTTTAAATTTGAAGATTGGATAAGATCCTATCTAAATCAGTTTAAAATTTGAAGATGGGATAAGATCCTATCTGGATCTGTTTCAAATAGATAAGATTCTATCTGAAACTAGATAAGATTAAATCTAAAAAAAGATAAGATAAGATCAGATCAGATTTCTAAGATTTAAATCAGTTATGACCTCACACTATAAATAGATTTATACATTAGTAAAGATACCCATTCGATAAAGTATCATTCCTTTACTTCTACACATACAAACATACAAGTTTAGTTCTTAGTGAAGAATTCTGGTTGCAAATAGTTGCAAGAAGCTTGTCAATTATTTCCGTTGATCAAAGAGTTGATAGTAAGGATTAGTCTCGGTGTGAATACGCATAGCGCCTTCATATGTTCGAAGGATAAAAGCTTTCTTTTACTATTTAGGTATTTGTATCTGATCTATATTGTTTGAATAAAATCTTAAACACAAAATAGATCAATTACGGATTACTTTATTACTTCCACTATGTGTTATGAATACAATGTAATCCAACAGTGGTATCAGAGCTTTGGCTTTTTATGTTCAAATTTTATTATTAATTATAACAAAAAACTAGAATTAATATGATTAATTCTATCATGCATGCGATGCGAGCAGTATTACAATTCCTTTTCCTTTTCGATATAATGGGCATTCTTAATCTAATCTCTATATGAGATATATAATGTATATGATTATTTTAAAATGTCTTCTTTGTAAGTATCTATGCATGCTATGGATACTTCAGCATTGATATTTTTCTAATGGATGAATGCTGATTCACTCTTGTTTTTATTATTTAATTTGTTAAATTCTTAAACGCAGCATGCGATGCTCTGTTACAAAATTATTTTAACAAAATCAATCTTTAATGAGATTAAATATTGATTTTACTTTTCAAACATGTGATTTGATTTATTTTATATTTTCTGTCCTTTTGAAATTCTTAGGAGTCGCCATGATTGTAATCAATAAGTTTTTTCTGTGATAAATTTGATCAAGTTAATATAATGAATGCATAAGATGCCGAATACTATTGAGATAGTTCTTTCTTATAAATAGATTAAGAATCTTTGGCTAAACGTAATATTTGTACATATTCATTTGATGAAATTTTAAATTCAATGATTTAATGAGATTAAATATTGATTTTATATGATTAAATGTTTAATTCGATAAGTTAATGTGATTAACTTGAGATGCAAGTTTTGTTAAATAAATAATTGATTTATTTTAGTTTTGATTGTTTAATTGTGATCAAATTTTCATTATTTCTTCTTTTATTTTGGTAATTTTATGAAATTATTTTAAAAATCAAATATTCGATTTAATCTGATTCATATTTTGGTTATCTATATTATGAAATTTTGAATTTTAATTGTTGTACTCATATAATTTTCAAGTAATAGTTTGATTACTGCTTATTGTATTATTGGTAACTTTAAAATATGAGATACTAGGATATATTTCAGATTTCTTTCTTGTATATAAGTATATATATATTGAGAGGATCAAATTTTGAATTTAATAATTCCAAAGACTAAGTGTTAGCTCACAGAAAATCAAATTTTGATTTGATTATTGTGTTTTGAACACTTTAATTTTAAAAATTTAGTTTTTAAAATAATCTTGATTATAAAGAGCGGCCTGACAACCAAGAGTTTTATTTTTAAGATAAGAGTCAGTTTATACATTTGATGTATTAATGACTTAATTTTATATTTGTGCCTATACAACTTAGGAGTATAAAATTTACAATAAAAAAAAAGTACTATTGTTGCCATAATGGTTTAATACAAAAATCAAATTTACCACAATCGTTATTTTTGTCTCAAAATTGCCAAATAAGTTTCAGTTTCACATTAAAAGTACCAAAATTCAATTGTGTTGACGAAAACACCCTTCCTTTCCCCTTATTTATAATCATAAATTACAATTTTTTGTTATTATTATTATTATTATTATTATTATTATTTATTAAAACCATAATTTCAAAAAAAAAATTTTAGAGAGAGTGATTGAGATTGAAGAACATGAGACAGAAAACACAGAGGAAAACAGTGAAAGAGAAGAAGAGGGGAGGAAGGAGGGGATGGTTGCCGACCCCCTCGTTGACAAAGAGAGGCGAGGTGAGAGACACAGATCAAAGCAGAGGAGAGAGAGTGAGACGCGATGGAGGAGAGGAGGAGGGCTCCGTTGTGCCTTCTTGCCGTTGCTGAGCTTCTCCGCCGCCGTTGAAGTTTCCTCTGTCGCCATCGTGCCTTCTCGCTGTAGCTGAGATGAGAAAAGGGAGAGAGAGAAAAACACGATGCAAGAGGAAGAAGGAAAGCTCCACGCCGTCACCGCTCTGCGCCGTCGTGCCCCTAGCTGCCGCGTCACGCCGCCGTGTCGTCCCCATCCACTACAGGTTGCTTTCGTTGGAGCCGCCGTCGAAGTGGAGAGCCGTCGGGCTTGTGTTCCCGCAGTGCTACCCAATGGAGAGATGCTGAAATTTTGCAAGAGATGCTGAAGGTCAATGGCATCGAATGAGTTAATCCTATTACTGCTATGTATCTTTGAATTGCCTTGTAATATTTATAATTTTTTCTGTTTTTAGTTGTTGGTGACCTATCACTAAGATGGGTTGGTAGGTGATTGCTATCACTGTAATAGCTTGGGGTGTTGCTATGTACTTTGTGGACTCTTTTTTTTGAAAAATTGGGGGTTTAGAGAAATTTGGGGTTTAGGGATTTTGATCAATTGTTTGGGACATTTGGGGTGTTTAGGTTTTAGGATTCTTCAATCACTCTCTCTCGTTTTTTTTTGTGTGAGAGTGTTGTTTTTCTATTTCTTATTTTTTTTTTGAAAATTATAGTTTTAATAAATAATAGGAATAATAGGGGCAAAACGGTCAATATGTTTTTTTAATAAAAAATTCAAACATTTGTGACAATTTTGAGACGAAAAAAATGTTTGTGGCAAAATTAATTTTCACACAAAACCTTTATGGCATAAAGAGAACTTTTCCCATACAATAATTATACACAACCAAGCATTTTAACCAACCAAGTCTAACCAAGCAACCCACCTCCACGCGCCTCTAATTTATAGCCAGGGTTTTTTTTTGAAAATCGCAATCAATTAGGATCATAACAAAAACGAAATCAACGCCTTCCTTTTTCATCAGCTCAACGTTTTCAAATCTGCTTTCTTCTTCTATGTCGTCTCATCACTGCCGTAATTCGTCCCATCATTAGTGAGTTTTTTTCGTATTTGTTCTTCGTCATTGCTTCGTTGAGAATGGAAAAAGAAGACCAAAACCATATAAATAGGAGGAGGAAGGGGTGTAGCAGCAGTAGCAGGAAGATGGAGTACAGTCGTGGCTGGGCTAACCATGGTGATGAAGGTGAGGGTTCAGCCGTGGTTTCCCCTTCCTTCGAACTCGGCGGCGGCGGTGAAGCCGTGGTTAGGGAAGGTAGCAACTCGGAGTTGCAGTGGTGGCATCCATGGATGACGGCGAAGACAACTCCGAAGGCAACGATGATGATGGTTTCAAAGATGGTGGCGGCGAGGTAGCTCTGCACTTCGACGGCGGCGAGGAAGCTGCTTCTTCCTCGAGCTCTCTCTCTCTCTCTTCGGGTCTCTCTTTCTCTCTCTCTGTTTCACTTCTTCTTCGAAGCACACACACACAACTAGGCGAGGGGATCTACAAGAGAAGCGAAAATATGATCTAGGCAAAGCGTATTTTATAATACCAAAGCATACTTACGGCAATTTCAACCTTTAACTTAAAGGAGGAAATTCCAATTTCAAAGACGTCAGGAGAAGTAATAGGAAAATAGATAACCTTTGGAGAGAAACAAACTCCTGATTATATTAGGACACGAGGTTTAGAATTTAGAGATCGTTCAAGACAAGATACAGCTTCGCGATATAGGTAGACCGCAAGAATTTTAGAACAAGTCATAGGCTAACTCGAATAAACGCAAGGCTCTTAAAGAAAACGATTAAACTCAAGACAAGTTCTGAAAGTATTCAAATGATCACTTTGATACATGAAGCAAACTCAAGGTTACATCATAGAATTCGCAAAACAACAACAGAAATTTATCAAACAACTGGGGTAGAATTACTAGATAAACAATCCACGTCCCAAGAAAGAAATTCCAAAACAAGGAGCCCCAAAACAGTGAACGAAAGGAAAAACACACGACACTAGTTAAGAATAATATGCTAAATCTTTCAACAGCAAGAACCAATTCTAACGTTGCCCCAAAACCCCGGACATCTAGTACTCTAACACTCCTAAACTCTTTAACTCACGCTACCTATTACATCTAATTTGTCCTTGATAACCTATTAGTACTAACACTTATATGCCCATCTGTATTAAGTCGGCCAAACTTAGTACCAGGAATCATGCAACTGTAGCCTAATAGAGTTAAATCAATAGACAGTCATGCGAACCAAACTCTAATTCCCGTTACTATAACAAGACCTAAGGCATGACAAACACTTAGAGTTATGCAACGAAGCATAGGCAGTCCATTCCCGGAGCTCTAATCAAGATGAACTGTTCTGATACCAAATATAATACCCTAGACAACAGCACCTCCGGATCGTGCCGAAAATCCAGGAGTTATGGACCTTCTAAAACTGTTATTTATTTATTACCGTTATTTACTATTGACCTCTATCCAAAACACAGACTACCCTATGGAAAACCGGACAGAATCTCCTCTGTATTTAAAACATTACCAAGTTTCACTTTTACATTCCACCTGTATTAAAATTCAACCAGCAACTCAGCCATTTACATAAATATATATATACATACACAGAATATCACAAGTACTAATAACAAATATTATCTAGCCACTACTTATACAAGGGTTACAAAACACTTCCTGCCCCTCTGATCATCTATACTTAATACAAGGCGAGGGGGACCACACTTCTAAACCAATCCGGCAAGCTATCAAAGCCGTGGACTCATAGTCCAACCTTGAATTCGAATCCGAGTTTTCTGTACCTGCCACTAAAATATAGGGGGTGAGAACAAAACTCCACGTCCTCACCTTACAGAATACTATCAAAGTAGCGAAATTAAATGCAAGGAGGAAATTACCAGTTTAAGTGACATTTTGGAGAAAACACAGAAATCTTTCTTTAGATCAATCCCCTTTTTATGAAACCTTGTAGGAAAACGTGTTGAATTCACAAACAACCCCACCGGACCACAAACACATACAAATCAAGCAAGGCAAACACACATAATGCAATTACAACAGACAACAAGCATTATAAGAAAGCAATTAGGCAAACCAACACAATTCACACCCAAATAATGCAATCAAATGCAAATGATGCATGCCTGATCCTATGGTTAAGATGAGCTCACCCGGTCGGTTATTTTAGCCAACCCGACCGGTCCAGTACATGTCCCGGACCACTATCGGACGCACTTTCCCGAGGACAACACGCTCATTGCCCCGAACATCTATGTTCTTTCTCATATATATATACATAAATGGGGGTTTCCTCCTTATTGCGTATATAATGCCCGTATACCGGGACGCTAGTCCGAAGACCCCCCCTGTCATGCACTACGTCCGATAGCCTGCTATTGTCGTAAGCCGGGACATTAGCCCGCAGGCCCCCACTGTCACTTCGACTCACGTATATATCACTCAGGTGATATCTTCCACTTAAGGGAAACCATTTCACTCTTTTATATATATATATATATATATATATATATATATATCGTTAGTATTCATAATAGACGTAGTTGGAGTGTGAGGATGAAATAGTTATTCCTTTAAACCGAATATAACTTGAAATACAATTTTCGAGACCAGAATCGACTCTGGAAGGTTAAGAATCGATTCCCTGGAGTCTTGATGGAGAGACTTCGTCTCTGGAGGGTTATGAATCGATTCACAGGGTACACGAATCGACTCGCACGCCTCTGAAAAGTTAGAAATCCATTTTGTACAAAATGGAATCGACTCGCACATAGCACGAATCGATTCTGAACTCTGAAGAAACTTAGAACTTCATTTTCAACCAAGAGAATCAATTCTAGCAAGGACTGGAATCGATGCATACAAAGTGAAAATCCTCAATTTACTCCCTGTCCATTCCTGAATCAATTCGACAAAGGGAAGAATCGACTCGAGGGTTCAAAAGTGACATTTCTCACAAACACTAAGGTGTGAGAGTCGATTCTTCCTTATCAGGAATCGATTCCTAGTGCAAGAAAACCATTCTTTACAAGTCTAAGTCCCTTTCTTTGAAAACCACTTTTACAAAACCTTTCTCAAACCTCCAATTCTTTGTTTTGAAACCGTTTTAGTTGAAAACTCATTCAAATCACCTTCCCCCTTTTTCTCAAAAATCAAAACCTCGACACTCCCAAACTACCCTTTCTTGCTTCCTTTCACACTCATATCAAACCCGCAACACTTCATATATCATTCGCATCATCAATCACAATCATACACCAGCCATAACACAATCAAATTACAGCCCAAAGCTAGGCACACAACCCATATCAAAACCACTTTTGTTTCCACTTAAAATTAGACCCCTTTTAGCCTTTGTTTCCACTTAAAATCCAAAGTTCAACCAGTGTTTTACAGAGTATAAATCATTCTTTAAAACCCCACTTTGAAAGCAGCCCCACAAGGTTAACAAATAGTTTCCAAAAACCCAACTTGCAGCTTAGAAAATCAATCATAACACTCAACCAGGAAATCAAATAGAATTTACACCAACCAACACAACCACACAAGCAACCAGAATCGCATAATCAACAATCATTCAACTATTTGCGGTTAACTCACGAAACTTGTCAAGTATTCATAGTTTCAAAACAATTAAACCCCTACCTTAAGCTCCTATTACCGTGAGCTCCCAACCGTAAGCTCCTGCAGTGGCAGCAGCGTTTCCAATAACAACCAAGGTGCAGCAGCCCCTTTCCTTCCTATTCCGCAGCAACAACGGCAACCTCAATCAACAACAAGACTGCAGCAACTTAGTTTCCTCCTAATCCTCAGCAATAGCGAGCATTGTTCCAACACAATTCATCAACCATTTAGCCCTATGACAACCAAAAACCTATGCACATTTAACAACATACAATGGGATACTTAAAACGAGGGTTTTGGAAAGGCGCTTACTAAAATACCGAAAGGAACGGGGGATAGAAATTCCGGCGACCATTTCCCAGCGGCGGCAGCGATATCAACCAAGCAACAGCAGCTGTAATACACGTACATGACTCATAAGGTTCCAGAATTTCAAGGAGGAAAGATGAATCCGATTACATTCTTACCGGCGACGGATTCCGGCGACAGCCACATTTTTCTGGCGAGTTTGGTGGCGGTTTAACAACTCCGACGACTTCTGAAAGCAATAGCAGTGGCGGGGCAAGGCTTAAAGGCTACGGTGGTGCAGAAGTGACGACGCCAGCAACCATGGTGGTGGCGGATTCGGTTCCGGAAAAAGGTGGCTGGGCTAACCATGGTGATGAAGGTGAAGGTTCAGCCGTGGCTTCCCCTTCCTTCGAACTCGGCGGCGGCGGTGAAGCCGTGGTTAGGGAAGGTAGCAACTCGGAGTTGCAGTGGTGGCATCCATGGATGACGGCGAAGACAACTCCGAAGGCAACGATGATGATGGTTTCGAAGATGGTGGCGGCGAGGAAGCTGCTTCTTCCTCGAGCTCTCTCTCTCTCTCTCTCTTCGGGTCTCCCTTTCTCTCTCTCTGTTTCACTTCTTCTTCGAAGCACACACACAACTGGGTCTCTCTCTTTCTTCCTCTCACGGCGACAGCAGCGGCGGCGAAGGTGGAGGCCGCCGACGCCGTTCTCTCCTTCCATCTCTCTTTCTTGTTTTCTGTTCGTTGGTGTGTGTGTGTGTTAGGTTTAGAGTTGAGTGTGTGTGTGTGGGTGTCGTTGAGTGAAGGACGGCTGAGGGTGGGAGTGTGTGGGTGTGTGAGAGAGAAACGGTGAGTGTGTGTGTGTTGTTGTCTGATAGGGTTTAGTTAGGTAGGTGTGTATGTGTCTTGTGATTTGGGGAAAAGGGAGATCAGATGGTGGGGGAGTGTTGGGTTAGGGATCAAACTGGAATTTAGGCTAAGTATAGGAATTGGGGTGATGGTGCAATTTAATAGAATTGTAGGGTAACTAGTTAATTCAACAAATACCTCTTAGGGGCGGGTTCATAATTCTAGGATGTTATACATTGGTTTTTGCATTAGATGTATTGATGAAATTTATACTTAGCCTGGACTACCTAGGAGTGTAAATTTAAAGCCAAACCAATAGATAAATCCTAAAAGTTAGGGGATTGATACTCAAAAGGTGACTAAACGCAATAAAATTTGTATGTGATACAATTGAAATATTTATGAGATAAGTCTTCATTACCAAGAGTCTCATTCATCATTTATCTGTTTTCACAAGATAGATATTTCTTACTACTAAGATAGTAATTTGTTTAGAGAAAACAAGTTCCTTTATCTAATTCCTTTTTATATGAGATCATGGTATATATTTTTTGTTTTGATTGATTTGTTATGGAGCATATTGTCATTCAATCCAAAAATAAATAATAAATTTATTTCTTGTTTATGAGGAGTGACCTAACAACAAGGGATACTTGTACATAAGGATAGAATTTATGAGTACATACGATGTACAAAAGGAATTTGTTTTTACTTAACCTAGACAAACTAGGTGTATAAAATACAATTAATCAAATAATGAGCCTGACAACCAGGTAATTATTTGGGATTAGAATTGTATGTGATGCAATTTAATCATGTTCATTTAGGATATGTATGAGTAATGACTTGACAACCAAGGTACTCATTCATGATTGTAAATATTTTGACAAAAATATAAATTTATGTCTTTTAGCTCCAATTTGAGAATTGTTCTCATGTATGAAAGGAATATCAATGACATGATAAACCTATTGAAATAGTATTATTCAAATACACGTTTACCCATTATTTATTATAAAATATCTTGAGAATATGTAAGATAGTAGATATTAACTATCAAAAGTTTTCTAGTGGATTATACTTTGGGCAATATTTCTTTAACAACTTGGGAAGTTAGATGCCCTTAAACAAACTACTCTTACAAGAATTGTTCTTGCAAGTACTCTGAGAGATTTATTTCAATTATACATAGATCATAATTGACCTTAATATGATTACAATAAATAATCTCTATGAAGTCTCAACATACTTATTGATTATAAGAACCAATATTGGCTTAGTATGAACAAACCTTAATGTTAAATATTTTTATTGTAAAATCATTAGAAGATATCACAAGAAATAGTATATTATTATGGATACATAAAGATGACTCCGGATACTATTTATTCCTATTTTATTATGGTAATAAGAGATAAGAGTCTTAAGAGACTCTAAGACAATATTAAATGATATTATTTCTTTTGTTTCTAGAAGTACTCACAAGGAGTACTAGTACTCCAAAAAAAGTATTCGGAAAGAAAGTATCCAACTTTATTAGATATGGTTTGGTTGAGGATGAGATTCACTAATCTTCCATTGGGTCATATTTTTGAAATAATGACATATTTGCTAAATAAAGTACTTACTGCAGTCTCACATACCATATGATATGGAAAGAGGTTTGAATCAAGTATTTGAGATTCACAAATATTAAGAGATTGCACAACAAAAGATTTGTTGTTAAATCTAATAAATGAAGATTTATTAGATATCCTAAATACATAATATATGAGATATTATTTTTATTAGTGTTCTAAACACAAAGTATTTGTGGCAAGAGTTAGGAACCTTTTATTTCTTTTAATGAAAAGAGATTTTTTTTTTGAAGGAGTGCAAGGTTAGGAAACAGAACTTAATGAAGTTCAAGAAACCAATAAAAATGCAACCTCAAGAATTTGGAATTCAAGTGGAGCAATTAATTTCGGACATACTCAAGCTGAACAAAAGTTATCATCTTCAAATGTTGAGGATCAAGTCTTGAAAAAGTTATTGAACCAATCCTTGAACTACCGCTGAAATAAGTTCAACAACTTTCATAACTTGATACAAAATGTTATTTGAAGGTCTAATAAAGAACATTGTCTACCAATGAGGTCAGATCTAATGGTACAAGATAATGTAAAAATGAGATCGATTATGATGATAATGATCCTAAGACCTTTGAAAAGGCAAAGAAAATTTTCAAAAATCTAAAATGACAGAAGGTCATGGAATCTGAAATTGAGTCGATGAGGATTGACAAAATTTGGACTTTGGTTAAATCTCCAAGGATAAAAGAATCTATTAGTTGTAAATGAGTTTACAAGGAATAGATCAGAGTAGATGGAAAAGTGTCCATCTAGTTGCCAAGGGATTAAAACACAAGGAAATAAATTATGAAGATATTTTTTCCTTCTATTTTCTTTTCTATGGCAATACTTAAATCAAACTTGGATTCTATTTGGCATAATAGCGTAGTATGAGTATGAAACAAAACAAAAAGGTGTGTACATAACACAACCTTTTGAGATTTCACACTAATTACGACAAATTTCGTAAGTCGTAACAGTCTATTTGTAAACTAAAGCAATCTTTAAGAAGTTGGAACATATTCTTTAACATGACAATTGAAAAGTTCAAATTGTTTGATGTGAAAGAGGAACCTTGTATTTCCAAAAGAATAGTGGGAGTATGATTATTTTTCATAGAATTGCATGTTGGATGTAATTTCTATTGAAAGTATACAAAGCTTGATTATCAAAACAATTTTCTAAGTCGCCTATATGTATAATGACACAATTCTATAGAGATAGTCTTAATGGTTTCTTAGATTTTTCCAATTCATGTATAAGGTATATAACATGGAAGATTCTAAAGAACTATCTACTGATAGGTGTTAGCATCATTTTAATAAGGATTGTCCTTGAAGCATGTAAAGAATGTACAAGAAAATATGTGCACTATTGTAGTGGGAGTTTTCTTTTAGCTTTGATAACAATTGTACACTAGGTGTATATCAAGCAAGACATGCTCACAAAGTCAAGATGTTTAAGTTCAAAATAGTTTTGACAAACACAACAATACATTGCATAAATTATACACGTGATTGATTATCTCTAGTGCAAGTGGGACATAATTGGGAATATAGTATGCCCAAGATCCAATCCATCATGATTGGCTCTAGTGCAAGTGGGATATTGTTGGGAATAAGTAGCATGACCAGAATCCAATCTATCATATGTAAGATAATTTATTATTATTATATTTATTAAAGGGTTAACACAATAAGGTCCTTGATTAAATTTAGAATTTTATCATTATGATTGAGATCATAATATTGAGAGATAAATTTTTTATAAATTTAATCTAAAATATTCTTGATCATAGGATTATTAAAATGGACATAAATAATCCGGATATATATATATATATATATATATATATATATCTCAGTTATTAAATTATATATATAGATGGTGCATATAGAGATATCACCATTAAAATGACTCACTTTGAGAATTCCTAACGGTTATGATTACCATATATTTGTCTATAGGATATTCTCACGATGAACATGATATTAGAAATTCATTCGACCTGCGACTATCATAGTAATTAACAATGTATTTGTTGTACTTTGATTCCGGACACCTAATGCCCTAGGCTGCTAGTTGAATGGATATTGGGTATGATTTAAATGCTTGTAGAATTAGTGAATAGTCAATAAGGAATCCATCAACTCTCGGTAAAGAGTTTGAGCTCCATAATTATAATGAATGAATTAAATAAAATCTTGGTCAACAAGATTAAATGAATAAGAAAATTAGTTTCTTGAGTCATTCATTAGTTCATTATAATAAAGTTAACAAGTTAGAGTTTGGTAGTTATACCATACTCTAAAGGTTAACTAGTAGCTGGAAAGATGAAAGGAATTATACTTTGTTCTTCACTGGTTCTGACAAGTATAATTACTTCATACTATCGGGTCGTCGAGGAGTGTTGCTAGACGCCAACCTCAATTAGTAAATTTAGTTTGACTAATTTGCTACCCGCTTAGTGTTGAACCTATGGGGTCACACACTAACGAGTGTTCTGATCTTTGCTAAAGAATTATTTAATTTATTATTTGATTTGATCAAATAGATAATTATCTTAATTCAAATGAAATATTATTGTATTGTTTGCTAGCACCAATAAAATAATAATAGTATGATAATTGAGAGTATTTGTGTGATGGTTAAAGAATAATCTGTTATTCTATAATAAATTTTAAATTTGAAGATTGGATAAGATCCTATCTAAATCAGTTTAAAATTTGAAGATCGGATAAGATCCTATCTGGATCTGTTTCAAATAGATAAGATTCTATCTGAAACTAGATAAGATTAAATCTGAAAAAAGATAAGATAAGATTATATCAGATTTCTAAGATTTAAATCAGTTACGACCTCACACTATAAATAGGTTTACACATTAGTAAATGTACTCATTCGATGAAGTATCATTCCTTTACTTCTACACATACAAACATACAAGTTTAGTTCTTAGTGAAGAATTCTGGTTGCAAACAGTTGCAAGAAGCTTGTCAATTATTTCCGTTGATCAAAGAGTTGATAGTAAGGATTAGTCTCGATGTGGATACGCATAGTGCCTTCGTATGTTCAAAGGATAAAAGCTCTCTTTTACTATTCAAGTATTTGTATCTGATCTATATTGTTTGAATAAAATCTTAAACACAAAAAAAAAGACAAATTTTCAGTTTTTCACACTAACTTCATATGATAATCTACCAAGCAAGCAAAATTTTTGTCCCTTCTAAAGCCTCAAAACCCTAATTCAATTTATTCAGAAGCAATTCATTATTTTAAAATAAAAACTAGATTGAATCAATAAACAAAAAAAGAGAAGTAATTACTTACTTTAGAGCATCATAAATAACCACCCTCTTGGTTTTATCATAAGGATGAGGGATTCCCTTGAAAACTTTCAAGCAAGGAAGGGAAGCAGCAATGCGTGTGACAGAATCATGAAGAGGCAATGATTGAGGGTTCAGTTAGCAATGATTGAGGTAACACCGATGGTAGGAATGCTGACAGAGGGAGCGCCGACGGAGGATGGGCGCAAGGAGAGTTGAGCGCCGGTGAGCCGTGCTCAGTGGGGGAGAAGGCATGCTCAAATTTGAACCATTTCATTCAATTCAAAATGTTGAAGAAGCCAAATTGAATAGTTATTATTGTGCCTGCAATAAAATTACACAGAGCACCATCAAAGACTTCCCAATTCACCATCAACCTAATCCACAAACAGTTACTAACCTCAAAAGAAACCTCAATAAGTGCTAAAAAAATAATAAAATTGAAAAGAGAATTCCAACAAATGCAGAACACAAAACGTACTCAATGCACCAAAAATCTCTTGGAAGAAAGTTGTGTTTCCATGTTATTCAGACAATGGCTTCAAGGTTTTGCTAGTCTTTGAAGCATGGAACCAGAAGTACAAATTGCAGGATTGAATCAATAAAAAACACATAGCAAATCAGAAATCAAATAGGGGCTAACATAAAACTAATTAACTAAAACTGAAACTGAAATCAAACCAAAGA
>JASCZI010060901.1:25154-38860 GCA_036250425.1 Stylosanthes scabra
TCACTTATTGGGCCATCGTGGGGAGCAAAATCGTCGGGAAAACTTTGAGAGAGGAACCAAAGTGAGAGAACACAAGATGAGAAGACACCACATCCAACTCAAAACCTTGGTCCGCACTCCTGCGGCAAATTAATCAGGATTTTTTGTCAAAACTAAACTCGCACTTAGCATTTGCAATCAATACCATGGCAACACAATGGCAAATCAATCACCACATGCTGTCAAAACCACTTCTTCCATAAAGCCTTCACATGCTTTTACTTTATACGAAAGGGATTTTCCAAACATTTGGTTTAATATTTTATCATAAATCATAAAAAATACAATCTTAATTTCTTAACAGAAAAACAGACTCATTTTTAAAAGTAAAGCATTTGATACTCACCGATCTCTTAAACTAACAATCGTTGATATTATCAATTATTTTTCTTAGAAACTTTTTCAATAAAATGCACATGACTCGAACCTAATTTGCCGCACCACGCATTCTCGCACTTCTAAATGTAGTTAGAGTATTATATTCATTCAGAATCAATTGCCTCCCTAACTTATTAGCGGTGGAATTTAGAAATTACCTCAGTCAGCTTCACAACATCCTCAATCTTCATGATAGGGACATTACGCTGGGTTAATTTTTCCACAGCATCAACTGCATTTTTGCTTGACACGTGAGTTATTCTCGAGGAAGATCCAGTTACACCATTGCCCAGCCTGTGAATTCGTAGTTAAAATGGATAGTTATCTTGGTTTTGTAGTGCATAAGTAGGACCTAGATTCATCTTATTATGCATAGTATGTTAATCATCCTTATGCAATTCCTGCTTGAAAACAATCTAACACTCTAGATAATGTATCAAGTAAGCTTTATACTAAATAAAACATTTAAGAAGTGAGACCTTAAAAACAAAAGATTAGGCTACAGGCTTCAAAGAGTCCAGCAACAAAGAAGAAATCTATATAAGATTATTTTTAAATCAAATGATACACTTTAAATCACAAAGAAGCCATCTTTATTATAAGAATCAAGCAACAAATAAGGAAATATTGATTATAAGAATCAAGCTACAAAGAAGCCACCTTTATAAGTTTTCAAGTAAGAAGTGCTACATAAAAAAGAAGTCATACACTTTAAATAACAAAATCTTTTTTTGTAAGAAAAAATAATACCGTACCATCTTTATTATAAGAACCAAGCAACAAAAAAGCCACCTTTATAAGTCCTCAAATAAGAAGTGCTACATAAAAAAGAAGTCATACATAGAAAGTGTATAACAAAATCTTTTTTATTAAAAAAAAATACGATACTAAACTATGTTTGTTATAAGAACCAAGCAACAACATAACATTAAAAATACACACTTCTAACTTCAGAAAAACAACGTTCTTACTTGAAAACTTTGTTATTACGATAAACACCCTTCAAAAAATCCAGCAATAAAGAAGCCATCTTTATTATAAGAGTGATTTTACTAAAGAAGTGCTACATAAAAAAGAAGGTCATACACTTTCTATGTACCAAAAAGGAATTCTTTTTAAGAAATCATACAACAAATTATATTTAAAATCACTAAATCCTTTTTTGTAAGAAGAAACGATACTGAACTAGAAATCATTAAAGAAAACCACAGAAGATAATAACAAAGGTTCCTTTTTTTTTCTTAAACCATACAAAAAATGGTAGTCAGAGAAAGAATAAAATGTTACATGAAAACAACAAAGGTTCATTTTTTCTCTTAAAAATACGGACTTTTAACTTGATACAAACACCATTCAACATCTATAAAATGTTACAAGGACTTTTATCTTCATGACTTATTTTCTATATTAACATGGAAACGAACAAAGGTTTCCTTTTTCTTAAGAAAACAGACTTTCAACTTCAGAAAATCCTAAACCATTCAAACATTTATGGAAGAACTAACCTTGCTGTCTTGCAGGATTAACTCAATGTACCACACCTCGTTTGGATTGTTCTTCATTGGAACCTCCCACATCTGGATTACATACATGCTGAAGTTGTAATCTGACTTTCACGGGTTAACATCATCCAGAAAATTTTCATTGGTCGCCATTTGGAATGCAACAGCTACTATGGGTAGTAGCTTTTGTGACTCTGGAGTAGAGAATATGGGTAGTAGTTTTGGTTGATATGGAGTAGAGGAGTGGAATATGAATCAAGTAGCTTTTTCTTTTTTCTGCTCTTTTAATTCATACACCTTTCAATAATTTTTTATTCGAAATGCTGCGAATTCGAGAACATCTTGACTGCGTATGGGTACTCATTCTTCTGCTGCTCCATGTAATGAATCACGGATACATCAACACGTGTTCCTTGAACATGCAGTATTCCCTTGTTCCGCTTTCGCACGGTATGGCTCAACCAATGAGCGACACGTGTAAAGCACAGAGAATGTTGCTATCCTCTGTTTATATAGCGGGGGATTTATTTCGACTAGCATAGCTCAATATCATGCTTTTCATCAATATTTTTACAATTTTATTATAATAATCAATATTTTATACCAGTGTCAATTTAATGTCTTTGGTGTATGAATAACATTATTAATAATTTTAAATATTAACGATTAACTATCAACTAAAAATAATAAATCATTTTATTCATTAAAATGGACAATTCTTCTAAGTAAATAAATTTTATTCCTATTTTTTAAGGAGAATCGAGACAAAAAAAAATGGTTAAAAAACATATTCACTCATCATCCATGTGAGCTAACTCGTGTGGTTTCCTCACATATTATTTCTGGAAATTAAATACATTTATCACATTTTTAATCACATTTTTAAATAATTAAAAAGTATTTTTTTTTTATCGTCATAAATGCAAAGATGTTAAGCGGGAAGGACAGCGCACACAACAATACGAGTTGTCCAGAATAGACAAGTTGCCAATCATATCTCTCACTCTCTCTCTCAAGAGTGTTGGGTCCCACTCCCAGTCACCCGAAGAAACCAAAAACCCACAGTTCGCAACTTTTCCCCCTTACTCACTAGTCACCACTCACCACCCCTTCTTCACAGTTTTCACTTCTTACATATTCGGGGCCAAAATAAAATCCCAATTCAGCATCCAAAACCCTAAATTTCCCTTCCGTAACACCATCTTCTTCAACCCTCGGATTCTATCCTTCTTCTTCAACCTTCCAAAATGGTAACTGCTTCTCCTTCAATTTTCCTACTATCAGCTCAATTTTCAGTGCATGTTTTCAATACGTTTTCATTCTTTCGCTGTTGTTTTTCCGAGTTCTTAGTCACATATATTTAGATTTTTCTTTTTGTTTCTAGTATTTTTGGTTGTGACAATTGTTGATTGCTGTTTGAATTTTGAGCTTCCTATGGATTCGATCTCAGTTAAGCGTTATCATGAAACTCAAATTAGCGTGTTGCATAGAACATTTTGCTTCGAATTTATTTAATATATATTTTGTTAGCTATAATACGTACTGTTTATGACTACGTTCTGGTTTTCTTACTACAGCACAAATTAGGGAGGGGTCACCGGGACAAACTTCAGCAGTTCATGGCAATAACTGGAGCTAAGTAAGAGCATAGTCCTATAATTTGTTATATGAGAAACTTCTAGATATTATTTTTAGCATTTTAGTACTATGTTTGTTATTATTATTGCAATGGACTTAGATACCCGTTGTGTCTCTATTAATTTATTTTCTGGGGGGTGGAGGAGGACTGGAAAGGGTGAATGATGGATGAGGTACCTTTACATTAAATGTTGTGTTCAAGGCTTTTGGAAAGCAATTTTTCTTTTCGAAATTATTTTCATTTTTTAACATTTCAAATCTTCTTGAATTAATAATTAGTTAATTTGATGTTGATTGGGGAGTTTTTGATCACCTGGGGTTGGTATTAATTTTTTTTACTTTATAGATGATTTTTTGTGTCGGATGCAATCACTTTAGTCGTGCCTTTTATTTGTTTGTAGCTTCAGCTAAATTATTCCCGTTTATTTTGTTGGGTTATTCCCGTTTATTCCGGCACTTACTGAGAATAATGCTGTCAAATTTTAATGTATTTAATGTCTCATTGGAAACTTCAAATACTTTATTTTTCAAACTCTAATATTCTAAAGGAGTGCCCTAAGGACACTTGTTTGCTTTCCCAATTCACCTTGCCTGCATGCTTGACCCCATTTGAAAATCTACTTATGTACTTTCAGTGAGAAGATAGCACTACAGTCTTTGAAGGCAAGTGATTGGCATCTAGAAGGAGCATTTGATTATTTCTACAGCCAGCCTCAGCTTAAAACATCGTATACGGATTCGAGACACTTGGAGGAGCTTTACAATAGATATAAAGGTTAGCTATGAAGGTGGAAAAGAATAGAGACGATGGTTGCTTTTAGAATTGTAGAAGCACTCACTCATGACATCTAAATAAAGAGAACAATAAATCTTTCTGATGAAAAATGAAATAAAAATTCATATGAAGTATTAGATTCTATATTCTCTATGTCTTAAGAGGCTACAAGTGCTTCTCATCCCATCTCAAATTTATTGTACCTTGTCAACAAAATATAGAAGCATTTGAAGATACAGTAATAGCATCATGGGATTAGAACTAATTTCCCAATGTAATTGGATGAAGCCATTATAAAGGACGCTTTAAATGGTGTACTATATGTGGACTTAATTATTTATTTTATTATGAAAAGGCACTTTCTGGACATAATGGCTTTCATGTATTGTAGCTGTTGATATTATGAACCTTTAGCATGCTATAGTAGTGAACATTGGTTGTATTTTCTCATTGCATTTGTTCTTCTAGAGGTGTAACTTGATGGAAGTTTCTTCTATTTCAGTGTAAGGGATCTGCCAAATTTGATGGATTTGAAATTTAATTCTTTTTTGCATGTGAAATTGTGAAAGATGTTAGTTAAGACCATTTTGCTCCTATGAGATGCTTATATGAACTCAAATTGGGGCTGGTGCTACTTGTTATTGAGTTATTCTTTACGATTGATGTGACTATCATTTATCAATACATGGTATCTAATGCCTGCTTTCTAATCGTGTGCACTAATTTCCTTACAGATCCATATGTCGATATGATTATGGCAGATGGTATCACTGTACTTTGCAATGATATCCAGGTTGCTGTTTCTGATTGCAAATTAATTATTTCATGCTGTTTTTTATTTTTATTTTTTTTTTTATGGTATTTCATTTTTGACCACTTGGTGTTATTATTGGAGCTGTGTCAAGGATGTAAACAATACTGTTGGAAAGTATAGAGAATTCTATTGGAAGTCGAGCATAGTTGAATTTAAAGGCGTTAGTAACTCACTAAAACATTTAAACACGAGGTAGTAGTAAAAATTGCTATACTTCTATTTAGTTTATGTGTTGACAAAAGAAAAAAATTATTGGAAGAGAAGAAAATGTACGAGAGGATGTGATTTCTTCACATAGATACAAAAGTAATAGCTAAGGTAATCAAAAAAAAAAAAGGAAAAAAGATATGAACTATGAAGAAAGAAACCATGCAACAGCAGGTGCTGTCCCTCTTGAGGGTGTTTCTGGCAAAGTTGTGAGAATAGTATTTTATTTTATTTTTAAATTAACTTCTGATTTTAATATTGCTTCCAAAATCTCTCGTTATTTTCAGCTTAAAATTATTATTTTTGATTATCATGAGTTATGAGTCATTCATAATAATTGATGCTTGAATATTTTTTTCATGTGCAGGTGGATCCTCAAGATATTGTAATGGTATGAATATGTATTACAAATAACATTATATTGTTCTTACATCATCATTTACTTCTTGTCTTATTTATACCTTGCTTCTTCTTATCCAAAAAAAAAAAAAGATCAAAACAATGTAGTCTTTGATCCTAATGGTAATCCTATTAATTAATTCAGGAAACATGTAAAACAGTGATCATCATAGTTAAATATACTTAATGATTGCACATTTAGTTAAGGGTCATTGTTGTCCCAAATGTTTTTTTTTTTTTTTTTTTGGTGACAAGTCCCAAATGTTTGGGATTAGTATTAATGTTGTCTAATGTCTATAATGTTTTTTTTTTCCCTCGTCCTATTTGTGTCCCAAACAAGATGACTCAATTTTATCCCACTGTTAACATCATAAAAACTTACTAATGATGGAGGTAACATATACGGTAAATGTTGCATGTGACAAACTCATAGGATATTACTGTTGTGAACTAATTTAAAAAATTGTTAAAAACAATAAAATTTAAAAAGAAAAATAAAGGAAATTAACTCATAAAATATCTAGGATATTATGGTTTTCTTCTCCACTCCGCACATAGTTTTTGATTGCGGATGGGGGCTCTTGGTGGAGAGCCAAAAGTCCCCCATAGGATTAGGATATTACTGTTGTTAATTTTTTTAAAAATTGTTAAAAACAATAAAATTTAAAAAGAAAAATAAAGGAAATTAACTCATAAAAGATCTAGGATATTATGGTTTTCTTCTCCACTCCGTACATAGTTTTTGATTGCGGATGGGGGCACTTGGTGGAGAGCCAAAAGTCCGCCATAGGATTATGGTGTATGGCATTGTGGGAAATGGTGGATGGACTAAAAATACATGTATATCCACAACAAAACATGCAGAAAAACTGCACATGTATTAAATTATAAAATCTAATCAATATAAGCAATTTTCTACTCATAAGGCATGCAATTAATTCAGTAAATTCAGCAGCAAATTCACCAAACATAACATCAAGTCATAACACAGAAAAACATAGGACATAGAAGTAAAATCCCAACCATGGCATAGTCAAATACTAAAATCTCTATATCCAAACCCCAAACTTGAGCATTTAACTATGTAAATTGAAATAAAGGATATAAGAGAGGTTTATAATTTCAGAGAAAGAAAGGAATGAACTGGGAAAGAAAGAAAAAGGAATGAACCAGTAAAGTTAGAAACAGAGTGAACAGTCTTGAGCTGCAGCGGCGATCTGTGTTGGAGATGCTGCGTCTGCATTCTCTGCGATGGCTTCTTTTCTTCCCTGAGCTTACTGTGCCACCAGCATCGCAGAGAACTACGGAGAGGGAAGAAGGAGGAAGAGGATTTGGAGCCAGAGGGTGGGTCGCCGACTGTGGTTCTTCTGACAGCAGAGAGAGAGAGAGAGGGATTACGAAAAAGAATGAAGAGAATTTTGGTTGGTAAGGGAGGAAGAGGCTGAAGCTGATTGAATCTTCCTGAGGTGGTGATATTTTGCTCTAACTCTAACTTAGTTATAGGATTTTATAATTAGCAAAATAACCTCAAATTTTTAAAAAAGTTGCTACATAACCCATGATTTCCGCCATTTATGTTGCAGACTGCCATAAATGTCAGAGTTTGAGAAGATATATATCCTCTAGTAGTATTTGTCGGGTTTAAAAGTGCGGAGAACATTGAGTTACTTTTGAAACTTTTGGGACACAGGATGAAAAACATTAGGGACAATACTTATCCCAAATGTTTGTGGGTAAAAATGATACTTTACCCTTCAGTTAAATATACTTTTCAGATTGATAATGTAAAAAAAAATGGTGGTTTTGCTTGAGAGTGTGACATATGAGAATGAGAAGGTTTGAACTTTATTTGTGTTATATGAAGGATATTAAACATAGAATGGTGAAATCCTTCTTCACAGTTTATGACCCCTCCCTCCCTCCCTCTCTCTCTCTGTCTCTCTAAGATAAAAGAAAGTAAAGAGGATTAATGCTTTATTCATTGTGCAAATAGCTGATTTAAATGAAAATGAAGAGTTGTTGTAACATGAAATTGTTGACATTTTTTCAGTTAGTTCTTTCGTGGCACATGAAGGCTGGCACCATGTGTGAATTTTCCAAGAAGGAGTTTATTGAAGGCTTACAATCCCTAGGGTATGTATTTATAATTCATTAGCTTCTGAATAATGGAAGATGATTCTGTTCTATTGAGTTTGACGAATGCGGTGCTGGTGAAGTACATTTTAGTGTATTTCCTATAGTTCTAGCTGTTATTGAAAGATTAAACTCTAGTTGAATGGTTTATGACATCATTGCAGGATTGATTCATTGGAAAAGTTCCGTGAAAAGATACCCTATATGCGCTCTGAGCTGAAAGATGAACGTATGGAAAAATCATATATCTCCATTTTAGTCTTTTGGTTTATATATCATTTTTTTATGAAAAATTATCTACAGCAATTATTGAAGAAGCTTTCTGAAATGTTATTCTTTTTTTTTTTTTTTTTTTTCTTTTTCAGAGAAGTTCCGTGAGATATATAATTTTGCTTTTAACTGGGCAAAGGAGAAGGTATTTTCGATGTCTTGTTCATCTATTCCTCGCCTGTTGTGTAGCTTAATTGATTTTGATGGTAGTATGTCACTTTGATAATATGGCCATGCCCACAATGCATTTTGTCCTTGTTCAATCTGCTAGTTCATGCTTAAGACACAATTGCCCATGTCTCACTGGAGCATGTAGCTCCTAGGAAGCTAATGTTTGAATGATTTTATATCACTAATTACTAACATTAAAAGCTATAAATAAAGACCATCACATTCATATATTCGTTTTCTTGTATTCAATCTTACACATCAAGTTTAACCACTTAACAGTTCTTGTTTCTGGTTGAGTTTCAGCATTCTTGTGTGGGTATTGCATTGCTAATAAAACCTGCCCTCTTTTTTCAACCTGCAAATGTTTCGCTTAAGCTGACTAAATTGATCTTTTTCTTTAGTATTGTGATTTATGAGCATTGTTAACTTTCAATATTTGGTGACTATGTTTTTATGATCCTTGTTATATTGTATGGTGTAAATTTATTATTAGTGAAAATGACTGATCAACTTCTTTTGGATGTTGGACATGTTATGCATGCCTCAGAATTACTATTTTTTTAAACAAAAACATAAAATTAATATTGTTAACACAAAGGGAGCCATCTCATGCAGAGGTTGGATATAATCATTGCAAAAAAAAAAAAAAAAGGGGGTTAAACAAAACAATGCAAAACAGCAAAGCTCTCTATTAATATACCTTTGGCCTTGAGGAATTCCCATGGTCCATCAGGGTCCCTCATTCTTTGCCTCATTGAAGAAACATGTAATGAATTTGGGTGCTGTACTCTACAAGGCTCAGTTTTCACACAGAAAGGGAACAACAAAGTAGGATGTGTGTTGAGTCCAGTGAATGATTGGATGCTCTAGTTTGTCTTATAATGCGTTTGTATACATAAGAATTAAGAACTATGCTGGACTTGTATATCTTGGGTTCGGTATAAATTATTTGTGAATTATATAGCACTGCTCTATTGTTTTTAATTTTGAAGATATTTTTCATCATGCAAAAGTAACATTGTTGCTTTATGTATATTTTTTATTTATGTTTATGTATGTCAAATTGCTTTTGCAGGGTCAAAAATCTCTGGCATTAGATACAGCTATTGGAATGTGGCAATTATTATTTGCTGAAAGGCAGTGGCCACTGGTTGATCACTGGTGCCAATTCTTGCAGGTAATAATTAGTTAGATATTTCACTTTGGGGTTGTTCGAAGTTTGATGATTTCTTGGCTTTGTGGGGAGGTCGATACCTCATGTTTCAATGTTTTATTTATATATTGAGCAATTCTGATGTTGCTTCTTCAGGCTCGGCATAACAAAGCAATATCCAGGGATACATGGTCTCAGCTTTTGGAGTTTGCAAAGGTAAACATTTATTAGAATAAAGTTCAATGGGTCTTCCTCGAATAATATTGTCTTCCTCTCATCATAGCACTTCTTTTATGCTGTTATTCTTGTGTGTCTGAATGTCTTGCAAAGGTAGTATTGATGAACTACTTTTCAAACCATTATGGTGTGCATCCTTGGAGAAATCAGCTATTACTCTCACATTAGATTACTTGCTTATGACTTTTCTGCTGCTGAAACAAATGGGTCAAGTGAACAAAGATCAACCATCGAAGCTCCTTTTTTTGTCACTAGGGTATTAGTGAAGTTATCACACCTCTTTAAACAACTAAACTAGGAATAAACGGACTAGGATTATTCCCTTGGAAACAAAAGGATATACTCTCTCAATGACAAAATAAAAATGCCCTGAAAGATAACATAGATTGAAATTCTACATCAATGATTAATGTATTAGTTTCATGAAAGTTTGTCATGTTTTTAATGTTGATCATATTTTTCTTGTTAATCTTCAATTTAATTAAAGGTAATATTCCTTCTTCTGATAAAAGAAAAATGTTGAACTTAATTGCTCATTATTCATTTATTATCTGAACCGACGGATGGGGAACTTTCTTTTTAATCTTATCGCTATGGTCCTTCCTCCAGAATGCTGCAATCCTCTTCATAAAGAATCAAAACATAGATGTATAATGTATGCTGATTTCGGTGTTCATTGCTTGTGAATGGGCAATGACATTATTGCGTACTGTTGGTTTGTATATTACTATATTCTTACAAAGAATTATTTTTGCTTTTACTTTTGCTTTTACTGTATATTTGAATACCAAATCTGGTGGAACTCTTCATGCTGATCTTTTATGATATATTGCTAGCCTCTGAATTAAACAACCACCTGTAGTTATTTGTTTTTCTTCTTTGGGTTTTTTTGCAGACTGTTGGCCCGAATTTAACTGATTATGATGCTGAAGGTGCTTGGCCTTACCTCATTGATGAATTTGTGGAGTATCTGAATGAGAATGGGATTATTCAAAATGCTCAATTCAGCGACTCTAGTTTAAAACGATAATGCAATTCGCTGAACAACTGCTATAAAGTGAACTTGATCTTTGTCTCTCTTGTGATATGGGTTGTGCTATCATGTGATTGAACTCCTCTTTGTAATTTGAGGGGGATTCAATCTGAGAAAATGCACCGGAAGAGGACATGGCTGCTTAGCATAAACTCATTCTTGCTGACAAGTATAGTAGCATCATTTACTTGTGGGATTGTTCATATGGGTATATATGAATTTCCTTAGGAAAGTTATTGTGGAATTGGTCAAGGGATTCTACTGATGATCCCTAACAGTTTATTGTCCTTTTCAATTCTAATAATCATTATACAATGCTTTGTTACATAAAAGATTTCTATGGCTCTGATTGTTCATCTTTCAGTTGTTTCAGTTCTGTTTTTCATAGTCTTGTAAGATATGTTGCAACAAGTTAAAACATCCGTGAAATAGAAAACTTTTTTAAGGGGCCCCCGGGGGGAGGGGTTGCTGTTCTATGTCTTCGAGTTTTGCTAATGACTTCGTAGTATGTATAAACTCGCTATTACAATTTAATTCTACACAGCTAACGTATATTAGATCACTTAATGATAACATGTAAAAAGAAAAATAAGTCTTTGATGGAATTATGGTCAATTTGGATTGACTTTTGAAAAAAAAAAATTTTGTCTTATTTAAAAAGAAATTTTATTAATAGAATTTTTTTTTCTTTTGTTATTTTTTTAAATAAAAGTATTTTTTTAAAAAAAAATCCAAATGCTTCAAATTTAATAAAAAGTATTTTTTTCATAAAAAAATAACTTTTTACCAACACTTAATTTTGTGATAAACAAGTTCTTCACAAATTTTAAACAATGGACATATTAGTACTGGTTTGGATTTATTTTTAAAGTACTTTTTTTTAAAAAAATTAAAAAAAAAAGTAAATTATGTATTTTTTTAAGAAGTCAATAATATGTTGCTTAAAAAAAAATAAAAGAAAAAACAATATTTATTTATAAAAGATTTTTTTAAATAAGACAAAAAAAATCTTTTTCAAAAACCAATTCAAACACTATTCATTTGTCATTTCCAAACTTAATGGAATCGCTGTCAATTTTGGCCGCACCAGCTACCTTATACAAAGCTACAATGGCGAGCCCAACGAAGAGTTCTCCTAGGTCTGGTGGAGTGGTGGTATGCATTGTTAATACAAAACCTTCAAGATTATTAGCGTGACTTTTTTTTTCTCTTCTGATGGATTAGACAATAGCACCTAATTCTAGATACTACATCATAAACGCACACACATTACACACTCACGCACCCAACGTATATTACATCATAAACGCACACACATTACACACTCACGCACCCAACGTATATTACATCATAAACGCACACACATTACACACAATGCCGGTTTTGAACCCGGATACTCAGATTAGGAGACCATACTCCTTACCACCTAAGCTACACGGGAAATGGCCTAGCGTGGCTTTAAAGAAGCATGAGACTGTGGTTTTGAAAATAGTGAGATGTGAAAAGAGGTGGATGAAAGGGACGTGAACTAAGAATAAACTACCAACCCGGCCCATATCCATTTCCTCGAACGATATCGTGCCTCCCAACAATAAAAAAACACGGTTGCTGTTCTCATCCCTACTCGGCGTGACACAAGCTGGCCTCTCTGTGTGTTCCCTCGTTAAATTGTAACGAAACTCGCTGATATGTCACGTTAACTCGATGACATGGTTGTAAAATGCCAACTTGAAAGGTGAGGAATGGACATGGGTCAATTTGGCAACCCTTTTATTGTTAAGGGTACAACTCTAAGAGGAAATGATCTGTGGTCATTTGATCATTTTTAGAGGTTTAAGTGTCATATTTATAATGGCTAGAATTCGATCTGTCTAATTTTATTTTATTATTAACTTGTAATCTCATGGTATTAGGATGATGATACAAAGATAAATGATAAAATCATTAATCTTAGAAAACATAGTGGTCCAGTCAGACCTACTCACAATCACAAAACGCAAAAGATAAGACCATTAATCCCAGGAAAAGACAACCCTAACTCCGCCTAGGAGGCCTAAACCTTGGAATGGACATGTACTTAAACAATTTTGCTGCTGTTTCATAGCTTGTTGTAGCCATTGTCTTAGCTGAAACTCCTCTTGGTCCAATTGGAGATGTTGTTGTTAGGTTGAGGCCTGACTATGGGCTGCTTCATCCTTTGGGTTGGTTTGATGCGAGGTTTAAGGCTAGTTTGTAGAGCAATCTGCTCCCCCAAGATGTTGGATTCATTTAGATTCTGTTAGAGCAAAACACATTTTAATTAACATTTTTCATAAGATGATATATTTCAATGTAGTACAAGATTAAGTTATCATCAAAGAGATGCATGTTGGTTTCCTCTTTCACCCTAGGAGCATTTATAAAATTGGAATTTTATTCGTCTGCCCTATTTTTAATGAAGTTCCTCTCCGCACACCAAGCTTTGGAAGTTTCTTCTTATTTTTCTTTGCCTTTGTCTAATACACATGACATAGATGATATAATTGAACTACATAAGCATGTGCAAAAAATTTTTGTAAGTCACGTAGCACAAATACTCAAGAGGAGGGTGAATTGAGTATGTTAACAGCAATGATAATTTTTCGCGAAAGCTTAAATTACTTTGAATTTAAACAACTCAAATGCTTGTACTAGTATTTTTCCAAGGACTTAAGCCAATTCTTAAGTACTTACAAGGAGCTTGTACTTTCCAAAACACTTGTATAAATATAAATAACAAGAATATAAATGAGTTTGAGTTGAGAGAGATAATACACAACGATATATAGTGATTCGGCACAATCTCTTTGCCTACGTCCACTCTTCTCAATCGCAATTGAGATATCCACTAAATCACCAAGCTTCAAGGTGCTTGACAAACCTTTACAACAAGAGCACTTGAATCTAACACCTCACGGTATCTTGATCACCAACGAATA